>CM064492.1:33223556-33383556 GCA_032716605.1 Paralithodes platypus
CAGTCACAGTTAAGGGGGTAGTGCTTCTTATTACACTCACAGTTAAGGGGGTAGCACTTCTTTATTACAGTTACAGTTAAGGGGGTAGCGCTTCTTATTACAGTCACAGTTAAGGGGGTAGCGCTTCTTATTACGCTCACAGTTAAGGGGGTAGCACTTCTTTATTATAGTCACAGTTAAGGGGGTAGCGCTTCTTATTACAGTCACAGTTAAGGGGGTAGCACTTCTTTATTACAGTCACAGTTAAGGGGGTAGCGCTTCTTATTACAGTCACAGTTAAGGGGGTAGCGCTTCTTATTACACTCACAGTTAAGGGGGTAGCGCTTCTTATTACACTCACAGTTAAGGGGGTAGCGCTTCTTTTATTACAGTCACAGTTAAGGGGTTAGCGCTTCTTATTCCAGTCACAGTTAAGGTGGTAGCGCTTCTTTTATTACAGTCACAGTTAAGGGGGTAGCGCTTCTTTATTACAGTCACAGTTAAGGGGGTAGCACTTCTTTTATTCCAGTCACAGTTAAGGGGGTAGCGCTTCTTTATTACAGTCACAGTTAAGGGGGTAGCGCTTCTTTTATTACAGTCACAGTTAAGGGGGTAGCGCTTCTTATTACAGTCACAGTTAAGGGGGTAACGCTTCTTTTATTACAGTCACAGTTAAGGGGGTAGCGCTTCTTTTATTACAGTCACAGTTAAGGGGGTAGCGCTTCTTATTCCAGTCACAGTTAAGGGGGTAGCGCTTCTTATTACACTCACAGTTAAGGGGGTAGCGCTTCTTATTACAGTCACAGTTAAGGGGGTAGCGCTTCTTATTACAGTCACAGTTAAGGGGGTAGCGCTTCATATTACAGTCACAGTTAAGGGGGTAGCGCTTCTTTATTACAGTCACAGTTAAGGGGGTAGCGCTTCTTATTACACTCACAGTTAAGGGGGTAGCACTTCTTTTATTACAGTCACAGTTAAGGGGGTAGCGCTTCTTATTCCAGTCACAGTTAAGGGGGTAGCGCTTCTTATTACACTCACAGTTAAGGGAGTAGCGCTTCTTATTACACTCACAGTTAAGGGGGTAGCGCTTCTTATTCCAGTCACAGTTAAGGGGGTAGCAATTCTTATTCCAGTCACAGTTAAGGGGGTAGCGCTTCTTTTTTGGTCTATATATTTATTTAGTAATTTGATTTTTAGTTTCCTTGCTAGACCTCCATGAAGCTTTAAAAAATACCCCCTAGACCCCTTTTCAAGATAAAATGTACATTTTTCCGTAGGAAAGTGTCTCGGCCGCAGGCCGGTTTCCTCTAAAATTACAGACTCGCTATTGCTCGCCAGGAAAATATCGACACCTAAATGGCACGAAAGGTTTAAATATTAACAAAGAAATGGGGCGAAAGGTATCAAAGTCGCCAAACTAACGGAAGGTAAGTCATACAATCTCAAAACTCATATGATAAACATGAGGGAGAAGGGGGTCCATAAAAAGCGAGTACTAGACCCTTAACTGTATTCAAATGATATGCCAAGGTTTGCTAAGCCGGCGTCACACGGGCAAGTTAACCCTTTGAGTACCAGCGACGTGTGTTGTATTTTAATCTAGCTATGTTTAGGCGATATTGCGCAGCTTTAGAAGGATCTGTGGTAGTTAAAAGGGTTGGTTGAGATAGTTTGAAGCCTTATTATTGCTAGAGGTCCTTCCTAAGCTTAAGGGGAGACTGACCGTTTGTTTGGTCTATTAATTCATTTATTCATATATTTTTTTTAGTTTCCTCCCTAGACCTCCATCAAGCTTAGAAAAACACCCCCTAGACCCCCATTCAAGATAAATTTGTAAATTTTTTGGTAGAAAATGTCCCGGCCGAAGGTCGGTTCCTCTTAAAATTGCAGGTTTGCTATCGCTCGCCAGGAAAAAATCGACACCTAAATGGCACGAAAGGTCTTAACATTGACAACGAAATGGGGCGAAAGGCGTTAAAATCGCCAAACTAATGGGCCGAACGTCTTATAATATAAAAACTAGTAGGGCTAAACATTAGGGAGAAGGGGGTCCAGAAAAACGGTCTGCCTCCCCTTAACCCGGGAACTGCGGGGAGACTCTTAAGAGTTCCCCCCGCGGACTGCCGGGGAGACTCTTAAGAGTCAGAAAGAAAAAAAATCGACTTTTGACATCGAAAAAAAATATATATATTTTTATTTTTTTATTTTTTTTTTTTTTTTTGGCCCCTGGGCCATGCAAAATCTCAGTCCTCTACCTCCCCTCCTTCCCCACTTTCCTCCTCTCCTTCAGTTATCACCTATTTTCCCTGTTATTCCCTTATTCTGAGGTATATTTTCGTGCTAACATTAGAAATCCGGTTGCAGGGTGTGGTCATCACTGATAGCAAGCGAATGCAAGAGAGAGAGAGAGAGTATCGATCGACTGTGTCTCAGTGGCCTTGGGGGAAATTGGCGGGAAAGCAGCTTGCCTCACCCATACATTATACAACTCGCGGGCTATATCTCCGATTTTGACCATCCAAACGCTGTTTTCACTCGTTTTATTGTTGTTTCAGGTTAATACCTTTATAATCAACCCATAATAGGCGCATATGGATAAGTATTAATGCTATTAATGGTACAATGAATATTTTAGTGACGGAAACACCTCAAATACATGCGCACAGGGAGAGGTGTCTAATTACCCCCATGCGCACTTCAGAGGTTAATAAATTCTTCTAATCATTGCCTGAATATAATCAAAAGAATGTCACTGGTACTGAATGGATTAATATAATCAAAAGAATGTCACCGGTACTGAACGGGTTAATATAATCAAAAGAATGTCACCGGTACTGAACGGGTTAATATAATCAAAAGAATGTCACCGGTACTGAACGGGTTAATATAATCAAAAGAATGTCACCGGTACTGAACGGGTTAATATAATCAAAAGAATGTCACCGGTACTGAACGGGTTAATATAATCAAAAGAATGTCACCGGTACTGAACGGGTTAATATAATCAAAAGAATGTCACCGGTACTGAACGGGTTAATCAAAAGAATGTCACCGGTACTGAACGGGTTAATATAATCAAAAGAATGTCACCGGTACTGAACGGGTTAATATAATCAAAATAATGTCACCGGTACTGAACGGGTTAATATAATCAAAAGAATGTCACCGGTAGTGAACGGGTTAATATAATCAAAATAATGTCACCGGTACTGAACGGGTTAATCAAAAGAATGTAACCGGTACTGAACGGGTTAATCATCGGCTGCATGGATCGGGGTCTGGAATCCGCTACAAGTTATCGTATTATTTGGATTGAGTTGTTTGCTGTTTATTCTGATCAGTAACATCCCGTTCTTGACATGAATCATCAGTTACAAACCCCAATGGACTTGAATAAACTATAATGAAAGCATATGGTCCTCCCGGGATTCGAACTCGGGACACCACACCCAGTGAAAACGGACATTGATAGACAGACAGATATATAGAATATTTTAGTATTTTTTTTTTTTGAGAGAGAAATTTGTCTTATTGATTTCGGTAACTAAACAAAAGACAGAATATTATAGGTAAATCACTATCTCATTTCACCCTCTGATTATCACAGAACTTTCCTAAGCTGAACAGAATCGTCCAATGAAAACCATAAACAGAGTAAGAAAGGTGTGATGGTGCCGAATGAGTTAAGGGGGGTCACCTGCATGTTTTCTCTCCTTTTCTCTCTTTCACTGTCTTGTATCCATTTGGCCCCACTCAGCCTTCAGTTTTAAAATGTTTATCCTCATCTATAGGTGTCGACTTCTTCCGCGAGCCAGGATACAAACCAAAGACAGAGGGAGAGGAAGAGAAGAAAAGGTGGGCTCCCTTAAGGTGAATACAATGAATACTACTGAGCACTTTCAAGACACTGTGCTTAATCTTGACCCCTTGTTCAGGCTTATCTTAGACGATTTGACTCGGCTTAGGAAGGATTTGTTTTTTTAAATAAAAGGGGTAAATATTATCTCTATCATCCTGTTTACCCCCACAGATCCTTTTAATCTGAATGATAACCTCTAATAATAGTTACTGTAGAATACAATGAAGAAATGTATCCTCGTTAGAATACAGAATTTCTGATTTAGCCGTTAACCCCTTCACCACCATGACGCCTTTTTACCTTTGATTCTGGCTAATATTTGATGATTTTATGCAGTTTAAGAAGGACCTGTGTTAAGAGGGTTTGTTGAGATAGTATTTACCCATCTGAGTCCTAGAGGTTGATTACAAACTAAAACAAATCGTCTAATGGTAACCAGAATAGGATGAAAAATACGTCATGGTGCTGAAGGGGTTAAAGACGATGGCACCAAATTCAATGTATTCTGCCTATATCATTAGAACATTTTATTCAACTTAGGAAAGATGCGGCGTAGTGAAGGCAATTACATCTAGGCAGAATAAGCCTTCGGTACGATAGTTTGTTTACTTACCTTCATACTAACACTATATTATATACAGTTATAATACACTTAAGGGTTGGTTTTTGGTCTATATATTTATTTATGAGTTTCCTCGCTAGACCTCCATAAATATTAGAAAAACACCCCCTAGATAGGGGGTGGCACCTTTCAAGATACATTTTTGCATTTGTCGGTAGAAAAGTTTCCCGGCCGAAGGCCGGTTCCTTCTAAAATTAGAGGCTCGCTATCGCTCGCCAGGAAAAAATCAACACCTAAAGGGCACGAAAGGTTTAAATATTTACAAAACAAATGAGGCGAAAGTTCTCAAAATCGCCAAACTAACGGAACGAACGTCTTAAAACCTCAAAACTTATATGCTAAACATGAAGGAGAAGGGGGTTTAGAAAAAGCGAGTAGTACACCCTTAAGGAAGGCCTCACGTAGTCAAAAGGTTAACCCTTTCAGAATACAAGGGCATTATTAGGCTCAGATTCTGACTATCATTAAACGATTGTATTGAAATTAGGAAATACTTCGCAATCGAATATGCAAAATTTATGTCATTAAATTTATTACCTCGCACTGGTCATTCCTAAGATATAAAATCGTCTAATGATTGTCAAAGTAATACAAGGAAACGTGTCATAGTACAGTATAGTGAAAGGGATAAGGTTGTACTTTTACATCTGCTTGTACAGCACAGAAAGTTAGCCAGACACAGACAACTTGCGTACTGTTTACTCATAAGGGGACCCACCTCTCTCTCTCTCCTTCTCTGTTGGTTTGTATACATTCGGCCCCATTCAGCCTACTGTTTTGAGACGTTTATCCCCATTCAGGTGTCAATTGTTTTCCTGGCTAGCGGTAGCGAGCCAGCATATTTTTAATAAAGTTTTGTTTTGACAGCAGGCTAAATTTTTAAATGTGTCGATACAAAAATGTCTCCGGCGAAGCCTGATATCTTCATACAATGCTGGCTCGCTATTTCTCGACAGGAAGAAATCGACACCTGGATGGGATCAACGTCTTAAAACAGTAGGCTGAATGGGGCCAATTGGATACAAGCCAGGGAAAGAGAGAAAAGTAGAGAAAAAAGGTCTGTGACCCCCCTTACAGTACATCTACATGACGCCTCTCTCATTGGCCTGTGACCCCCCTTACAGTACATCTACATGACGCCTCTCTCATTGGAATGCCAGCCAGACCCAGATCACTTGGGACTGATCTCTTGAATTATAAGAGTTACTTAACCCTACTTGGTCCGAGGGAGGTCTATTTCCCCCCCCCCCCCTTCCTCTCTCCTGTTTCACTCCATTACTCTGCACATTTTAAAACTTTAACCCCATTAATTATGCGATAATAAGACGCTTCGCCCGCTCATTTTTTTTCTATTTGAGTGACGAAGGGAAAAGGCAGAACTGCCTATAGCGAGTGCCTCCCCTATAGTTGCAAGAGTGACAGGGCCAAAATCAAGAGACGTTCGAGCCCAAATGCCTGGACACACGGAGTTTGAAGCAATTTAAGTCATAGGAAGAGGGAAAGACTGATTCTGGGAGAGAGTTCCAGAGCTCAGCTGTTGAATAGAAGAAAGTTTGAGAGTAACGTTTCACTCTTGGGTTGGAGAGTTGCACAGAGTAGGGGTGGGATTGTGTTGCAAGACGGGTACCACGTGCCCTACGTAAAGGAGGTGGTATACACTGGGAAAGCTCTGAGGAACACTGATTATTGTAGTAGCGATATAATAGAGAGAGATATGCAACATTGCAGCGAAGAGAGAGAGTTTGCAGAGAGTTGGTGAGTGGGCAGGAATTAATGATACGAAAGGTTTTCCTTTCTACTCTGTCTAGGAGAACTCCTTGAGGAGGTTGAGCACACACAGCTTCTTGGAGGCTGCCTTAGCAAGACTGGTAATATGGTCCTTCCAAGTGAGATATATTGTATGGAAGCGGCAAAAGCAAGCAACATTATCAACAATATTATCAACAACATTATCAACAATAAATAAACGCAGTTTCATAATAACCCACAAGACGACAGACCAGATATTGTTAATATGCATAGTCTGTCCGTATCAATAATTAATATAATGGTCTGTCCGTATCAATAATATAATGGTCTGTCCGTATTAAGGGAGCCCATCTCGCTTTTTTCTCTTTCTCTCCCTCTCTTTTTGGTTTGTATCCATTCGGCCCCATTCAGCCTACTGTTTTAAGACGTTTACCCCCATCCAGGTGTCAATATTTTCCTGGCGAGCGGTAGCGAGCCAGCATATTTATATTTTTGTTTTGACAGCAAGCTAAATTTGTACATTTTTCAATAGAAAAATTTCTCCGGCGAAGCCGGATTTCTCCATACAATGCTGGCTCGCTATCGCTCGCCATGAAGAAATCGAGACCTGGATGGGGATAAACGTCTTAAAACAGTTGGCTGAATGGGGCCGAATGAATACAAGCCAGAGAAAGAGAGAAAAGGAGAGAAAGATAACAAAAAAACCGGTGACCCCTCTTAATAACATAATGGTCTGTCCGTATCAATAATCAAACCAAATTATTCACCTGTTTGACTGGGTGAATAATATTATGTAGCCCAGCCTTTCATTATGTAGCCCAGCCTTTCATTATGTAGCCCAGCCTTTCATTAAACAACTTTGGTCTTAAGGGGACTACCTCGCTCTTGTAATCTATTTTTCTCTCTCTCTCTCTCTCTCTCTCTCTCTCTCTCTCTCTCTCTCTCTCTCTCTCTCTCTCTCTCTCTCTATCTCTCTCTCTCTCTCTCCTTCTGGGTTGAATCCATTTGGCCCCATTCAACCTACTGTTCTAAGACGTTTATCCCCATCCAGGTGTCGAAATTTTTCCTGGTGAGCAATAGCGAGCCAGTATATTTTAGATGAAGAATTAGACAGCAGGCTAAATGTGTACATTTTTCGAGAGAAAAATTTCTCCGGCAATGCCGGATTTCTCCAAACAATGCTGGCTCGCTTTCGCTCGCCAGGAAAAACAATGACACTTGGATGTGGATAAACATCTTAAAACAGTAGGCTGAAGGGGGCCGAATGGATACAACCCAAATAAAGAAATAAACAGAGAGAGAAAAAGGCAAGGTGGTCCCCTTAATAAACTCTTCCGTGTTCTTTACTAATAATAACTTCATTATTAGTTAAGACAAATATGCAAGAATTATGGACACACTACCATTCCCGCATTATACTGTAGGCTACCATGAGGCAATATTATGGACACACTACCATTCCTGCATTATACTGTAGGCTACCATGAGGCAATATTATGGACACACTACCATTCCCGCATTATACTGTAGGCTACCATGAGGCAATATTATGGACACACTACCATTCCCGCATTATACTGTAGGCTACCATGAGGCAATATTATGGACACACTACCATTCCCGCATTATACTGTAGGCTACCATGAGGCAATATTATGGACACACTACCATTCCCGCATTATACTGTAGGCTACCATGAGGCAATATTATGGACACACTACCATTCCCGCATTATACTGTAGGCTACCATGAGGCAATATTATGGACACACTACCATTCCCGCATTATACTGTAGGCTACCATGAGGCAATATTATGGACACACTACCATTCCCGCATTATACTGTAGGCTACCATGAGGCAATATTATGGACACACTACCATTCCCGCATTATACTGTAGGCTACCATGAGGCAATATTATGGACACACTACCATTCCTGCATTATACTGTAGGCTACCATGAGGCAATATTATGGACACACTACCATTCCCGCATTATACTGTAGGCCACCATGAGGCAATATTATGGACACACTACCATTCCCGCATTATACTGTAGGCCACCATGAGGCAATATTATGGACACACTACCATTCCCGCATTATACTGTAGGCTACCATGAGGCAATATTATGGACACACTACCATTCCCGTATTATACTGTAGGCTACCATGAGGCAATATTATGGACACACTACCATTCCCGTATTATACTGTAGGCTACCATGAGGCAATATTATGGACACACTACCATTCCCGCATTATACTGTAGGCTACCATGAGGCAATATTATGGACACACTACCATTCCCGTATTATACTGTACGCTACCATGAGGCAATATTTCATCCATTAATGTATATACAAAATATATGTTATGTATCTCTTTTTTTACAACTGGATTTTATAATAAAATTATTTCGTGGAGTTATCTGTGTATTCTTTGCATCAATATGATTAACCCATTCTGTACCGGCGACCTCCCATGTACTTTGTTCTGGCTACTACTAATAATCGATTGTATTCAGTTTAGGAAGGATCTCTAGCAATTATAAGGCTTCAAACTATCTTAATCATCCTTGTAACTGCCACATATCCTTCCTAAGCTGCATAAAATCGTCTAGATATATCTATAATAAAATATAACAGACGTCGCTGATACAGGAAGGGTTAAGGATTTTATAGTTAGGAAGAAAAAGCTAATGGCAATAGAAGTAATACTGATAATGATGATGATGATGATAATTAATATGATGAAGATCTGCTGGTAAAGAGGATAATGATACAGCCCCCATCATTTTTAAGGAGGTAGTACTCGCTTTTTCTGCACCCCCCTTCTCCCTCATGTTTAGCATACAGTATTAGTTTTGAGGTTTTAAGACGTTCGTTCCGTTAGTTTGGCGATTTTGAGACCTTTCGCCTCACTTTTATGTCAATATTAACACCTTTCGTGCCCTTTAGGTGTCGATTTTTTCCTGGCGAGCAAAAGCGAGTCTTTAATTTTAGAAGGAACCGGCCTTTGGCCGGTACGTTTTTCTACCGATAAATGTACAAATTTATCTTGAGAGGGGGTCTAGGGGTGTTTTTCTAAGCTTGATGGAGGTCTAGCGAGGAAACTCAAAAATAAATTAAGAAACATATATATATATATATATATATATATATATATATATATATATATATATTTCTAGTCTCTCAGTGGGGATCGAACCATCGACCATCAGGATGATAGCCGACGCTTTAATCAATTACACCACGGCAGTCTAAAAGACACTCAGCCTTCTATCCTATTTATGTTAGGGAGAAGGGAAACCCACTAGGCGAATATATTTCAATTCAAACCTAGTTGTAGGATCCATATTTCCAGAATACCATACACGGATTTTTGAGTGTCCCGACGCAACTCGGGTTGAAATTGATTTCATTTAATTCTAACCCACAAAGCATGAGAGTTTCCCTTCTCCCTAACATAAATAGGATAGAAGGCTGAGTGTCTTTTAGACTGCCGTGGTGTAATTGATTAAAGCGTCGGCTATCATCCTGATGGTCGATGGTTCGATCCCCACTGAGAGACTAGAAACATTTAGTGGCTCACGTGTATTTGTGATATATTCTCAATATATATATATATATATATATATATATATAGACCAAAAACCAAGCATCGGCCCCTTAAAGATGGCTATGATTAACATGCCAATCCCTCCACCGATGATGATAAACAAAGTATACACGGTCTGGGATTGGTGCCGCGAGTAAAGGGGCCAGATGCAAGGATTAATTATACCACAGTGAAAAGTATATATAGGATTTACAGTTGTTGCTAGAGTATCACATAATCTATATATTAATTGTGAGTAGGCTACACACACATATACACACATACACACACACACACACACACATACACACACATACGCGCGCACACACACACACACACACACATACATACACACATACACATACACACACACACACACACATACACACACACATACACACACACATACACACACACATACACATACACACACACAAACAAACATACACACACACACACACACCATATACTGTATTTGGCTACACGCCATTTTCGCCATTATAAGTTATGTTGGGTCCTTCTTAAGCTAAAGAAGGACCCCTATTATGAAAATAGTAAAGTCAATCTCAAATCTCCATTTGAGTCTCTCTAAATGTTTATATACATAATAAAATCATTTAACGGTAGCCAACAAAAATGAAAGAATGTGCGATATATACTAAACAGGTTAACTAGCTTTGAACATAGTTTTCAGTACTCTATTATAGGCCTATATTCATAACCCTGGCCTAAAATTATTCTTACCGTTTCCAACAGACTAGTACAGTATTGAATAAGCCTTATGAAAAGCTGTGGTAGCATGGTAAGACATGTTGTGCTTCAATGTGTGTGTGTGTGTGTGATATGTATGTGGAAATAATTTCAATAATACAATGGGTGTGTAAGTTTAGTCATTTGAATATTAAACTGGATAACTACTTTCATAAGCCTCACTTCATTAACCATTATATTTATACACTACAGTATTGAAACAGCGCATCTATAGTCGACTGTACACTGTAGTATAACATATATATCTCACAACACTATATCAGTTACACATTTATTTAAGTAGACAACTGTACATATTTAGTTGGTATGACCCTACCCATAGAAGATCATAACCTCACCTATAAACTCCCTTGGTCTAAAACTGCAACAGTAATCATGGTTTTCACGGCTTGCATCATGATTCCCAGATAATTGCCTGAATACCCAAGGAGATTGCCAGCAACTACTTAGTAACACACTACACTATCACGCCCCACTCCTACTGGGCCCATGCTCTGCTCACCAGTAACAGACAGAACTCTACAGTGGGTAAATACAGTGACGCATACAGTATCAATACAGCAACGTACTTAAAGTGTGTGTTAATACTAATTTGTCTAAGACTTTTCCCAATACATTATTTTTCTTTACAGAGACAACAAATACAGGAAATATAGCTCAGTTTTAGTTGCTTTTTACAGTTGCTTAAAGTTACAGGCACTTCCTACAGGGTCGCTACAGTGCCTTCACAAACCTTACAGTTAGAGTTAGCACTCTAAAAATTAACTGCTATCAAAACTCTATTTTTTTGGTAAATAAATAAGAAACCCAAAGGTGTTTACTTAAAAGAAACCTCTATATTAAATTTCCTAATAATTATCTTTCCAGCCATCGCCGAACATACAACTATTACAAGGAAATATTAAAGAGGTAATAATCCAAAATAGACAGCCTGATACAGTATTATGACCATATTAACTGAATATTTAATTAACAATCGTACTCGAGTCAAACGATCAGTAATTGTACCGGACGAAACACATTAATACTGTATAAAATCTAAACCATATTCCATACACAATATAATGTTAATAAAATCATAACATATATACTGTATAGTATTGAAGAAGAAAAAAAAACATAATATATATATATATATATATATATATATATATATATATATATATATATATATATATATATATATATATATATATATATATATATATATATATACTGTATATATATATATACAGTATATATATATATATATATATATATATATATATATATATATATATATATATATATATATATATATATATATATATATATATATCTATATATATATTATATATATATATATATATACCGGTATATATATATATATATATATATATATATATATATATATATATATATATATATATATATATATATATATATATATTTTATTATATACTTTTTCTGTCTTCAAAATATGCCTAAAATAATTATGATAGACTACGGTCAGGTCACCGTATTTAGGGCTATTTTCACAAACGTTCATATAGAAGCATATCAACTCCAGTGTTCCTCAGGGGTCTGTCCTATCTCCAGTTCTCTTTATAATATTCATTAATGTCTTCTCAACTGTACCTGTAGACCTATCCATTCATATGCTCATGACTCCACCTTACACTATTCAACTGATTTTTCAGAACACCCCAGCAAGCAATCATTAAAAAACTCACGTGATGAAGCCAAAGAACACTTATCCTCTGATATATCAACCATTTCCAATTGGGGCAAAGAAAATCTTGTTTCTTTCAATGCTTCCAAACCTAATTTCTACATTTATCTACCCGTCAAGACCTCCCACTGGTGTATCCCTTATTCGTCAACAATACACAAATTAACATTTAATTTTCTGTCAGTACTCTCGGTGTCTCTTTTTCCTTGGATCTTTTTTTGGAAAGACCATATTACCACTCTTGCTAAAGCAGCTTCCCAGAAGCTGGGTGTGCTCAACCGACTCTGGGGGGTCTCTACCGCTGCACAGTTTCTTGCTCTGCCCAGGGGCACAGTGCGTCCATGTATTGAGTATTGTTTGCATGTGTGGGGAGGATCCTCTAACACAGCACTTCTTGACAAAGTAGAAAAGAAAGCCTTTTGTTTCATTAACACAATAAGAGCGGGTGGTGGAGTATATTTCACTGTGCCGCCCAGCGTTTTTTTTTACCATAAATGGCCTTGTTTCCGTGCTCTTTTTCATGCATAAACAAGAGCCAGATCGTAATACAATTATGTATCCCTGAAAGGGCGTTAATTGAGCTTTCCAATGATACCTGAACCATCCTTCTACGGTCACTGGTTGTCTTGCAACGATCGTGCAACCGAAGGGCAAAATCGCTAAAATACGGTCATTTCGTTACATAATTACGTGTGTAGCGAGGTAGGTAGGGTGGATGTGTGTGGAGTAGATGTCAGTAGGCCCACGGCAGCCGTGGCGAGCGGTCATGAGGCAACCTACGCTCCTCCCGTCGCTCGTCTCTCTCTCAGAGCCAATATTGCGCCAAAATTGCACACGGACTTAAGTCAGGCC
The DNA here is from genome assembly GCA_032716605.1 of Paralithodes platypus. Lineage (NCBI taxonomy): Eukaryota > Metazoa > Arthropoda > Malacostraca > Decapoda > Lithodidae > Paralithodes > Paralithodes platypus. The sequence goes on from CM064492.1 coordinate 33,236,700, forward strand.
CCGCCACATAGTCCAGATTTTTAGATACGGACTTAAGTCCGGCCCCGCTAAACAAGGGTTAACTCACGTTCACTCACCGACTCTCTGTAATCTCTCTCTCTCTTCGCCGCAATGTTCCATCTCTCTCGCTATTCTATCGTTATTACAATAATCAGTGTTCTTCAGAGCTCTCTCATAGTATACCACCTCTTCTACATAGAGTACATAACACCCGTCTTGCAACACAATCCCACCCCTACTCTGTGCAACTCTCTAACCCAAGATTGAAATTATATTCCCCATCTTTCTTCTATTCAACAGCTGAGCTCTGGAACTCTCTCCCTGAATTCATCTTCCCCTCATCCTATGCCTTAAATTGCTTCAAACTGTGGGTGTCCAGAAATTTTTGCTCGACTTTCCCTTGATCTTGCCCCTGTAACTTTTTCAATTCTGAGGGAGGCACTCGTCACAGGAAGTATTGCCTTTTGTCTCCCTCATCCACATAGAAAACAAATATATGTAATTGCATTCTTAATTGATAATCCTATAAAAGTATCATAGGTAATGACACATTTTTCTTTGTTAAAACGATCCTAAAAATATCTGTGATATTAATTATCCTATTAGTAGATTGCCCCACACATAACTTAACCTTACCTAACCTGACCGACCGGAATGGGTGAAACAGTCGAACCTGAGGGAAAGTACTTGCTGGCAAAACAACTTGCTGATAGTATAGTGAACTTGGAACACAGCTGAACAACCGTTACTTTATATTCTATAAGCGGATGGACGGTAAAGGCAAAGTGTGTGTGTGTGTGTGTGTGTGTGTATGCAGGAGGGAGGGGGGGAGGGGGGGGTTACACTTTTACCGTTGTTCTCATCTCCATAACAAACTTAATACAGAGTCAAAATCAATAGGTGGGTTTTCGCGAGCCAGAATGTCAAGTTACCTTGACACGAGCATGTAAGTTTAAATGGGACTCTGGATTAGTCAAGATTGTTAATGTTGCTCCAGTGCTGTCTTTATTGATCTTGAAATTTCGATATTATAAACAAACGTCATATTGTTGAGCCTTGGGGGCTTCTGTGTTAGCGCATATCTTTTTTTGTTTTTCTATATTCAAACTACTCCCTCTCGGGTATAATCTGAGAGCCTGTACATTCAACCGCTAATCATTGAACGGTGAAGTCCGTGAGGTCTCGTTCCAGTCTAGAGGGTGAGACATGTGAAGCACTTTTAGCTGCAACCAGCCCCTGCCATCTTGCCTTTGCAGGATGCATGGGGCTTAGTTGCCCACTCATGGCTCGAAGCAGCCCCATCTCTGAAGCTGCTTCACCTCCTCGACTCAGATCCTCACTCTCAGAACGCCACCTATTGAGCAATGAACTCACTAGGCATTGCACCCCTGTAGCATATTTTGAATATGGGAATATTCATACAGTGCTATTTAATCAGGGAACAATGAGGGTATTTATTTAGCATTTCGGTGGGATTTGTGGTAATGCACTGATACAAGGTACAGCACAAATTCTATCCCAATAATATCTTCCCATTGACATATCGGGATTCGAACCCGGGTCCATTGGATTACCAGTCCAGTGGCAAGGCCACTCCACCACACCTCCCCTTAAGGGAAGGTAGCTGCTTTTCCTGGACACCCTTCTCCCACGTGCTTAGCCCTTTTATTGTTTTTAGATTTTAAGACGTTCGCTCCATTAGTTTAGCGATTTTAAGATCTTTTGCCCATTTGCCATTATTAAGCACTTTTAATCAATTTAGGAGTCGCTTTTTTCCTGGCGAGCGATAGCGAGCCTGTAATTTAAGAGGAACCGGCCTTCAGCCAGGACATTTTCGACCGAAAAACTTTCACATTTATCTCGAAGGGGGTCTTGGTGGTGTTTTTTAAGGTTGATAGCAAACTAAAATCCTCTCTTAAGATGGGGATGAGTCACTTTCTCGCTAGCTTAAAAAGACCGGCCTATAGGTATCTTGAATTAGTTAAATACATTTGTACGTGGTTTGATTGTATTAAATAAGTTATGTTTGGGCCTGTACTTGTATTGGTTGGTGTTATAGGGTGTTATAGGGCCTTCGATATGTCTAGTGCAACAGAAAAGGTCTCACCGAAGTCCCGAAAGGAGGATGACGAAGAGTTAGTAAGATATGATAGAAGATCACCAGTAGAGCGACCCTTAAGGAAGCCATACTGGCGATCTAAGAGCAGATTATGAGAAGAGAAATGCTTAAGAAATTGGAAGCAAGAATAGTTTCAAAAACTTTAGAGATACAAGAGATGAGAGAAATTGGACAATTGTTGGAGGGTTGAGAGCGGTCACCTTTCTTTGGGACAGGTTGAATGAGAGCAAACTTCCAGCAAGAAGGGAAAGCGTTAGAGGAGAAACAGAGACGAAAGAGTTTGCTAAGACAGGGAGTCAGCACGGAAGCACAGTTTTTAAGTACAACAGGAGGACCACCGTCCGGACCGTACGCCTTCTCAGTATTACGCCCAGAAAGGGTAGAAAGTACATCTTTAGAAGAGATTAGGATATAAGGCATAAGTAGTAGAGAGGGGGGTGTAGAGGGAGGAGTAGCACCGGAATCAACCAAGGTGGAGTTTCTAGCAAAAGTTTGAGCAAAGAATTCAGCTTTATCAGAGGAAGAAGTAATGGTTGTGCCATCAGAGTGGAAAAAGGGAGGGAAAGACGAGGAAGAATTTTTTTTGGAGAGGTTTTTGGCTAGATACCAGAAAACTTGGGAAGAGCTAGAGTTGGATACTTCAGTGCATTTATTATTGATGAAAGAGTGCTTGGCAAGTCGAAGAACAGATTTGGATTGATTCCGGGCAGAAACATAGGAAGAATGAGATTCTTGAGTTTTACGGCGTCAGTACCGTTTGAATGCTTCCTTCTTGTTGCGGACAGCAGTAGAACAAGCGTGAGTAAATCAACAAAAAATTGCATTAGACATAGATAAAGAAAATGGATGTACACTTCCATGCCCGAGAGGATTACCTCGGTAATGCGTTCAGCACTCTCCGAGGGTCCTCGGCCACAGAAGCAGAAGTCATTCCATGGGAAATCAAAGAAGTACTGCCAAAGAGCCTCCCAGTCGGCAGCGCCAAAGTGCCACAAGCGCTGCCGGCTGGAAGAATCGGGTGGCCGTACTGGAGAGATAGAACAGGTAATGGAGCTAAGTTTATGGTTGGAGGAGCCCAAAGGAGAGAAAAGATTGACATTATAAGAAGACGGGTTAGAAGTCAGAAATAAGTCAAGAATGTTGGGCCGATCTCCCGTATCCGGGATACGGGTGGGTTGCTGAACCAGCTACTCTAGGTCACTTAGGATAGAAAAGACGTAGGCTTGTTCACCAGGTTGGTCAGTAGTGTGAGAGGAGAGCCATTGGCGGTGGTAAACGTTGAAATCTCCTAAGATGGAGATTTCCGAGAAGGGAGAGATGGATAGAATATGCTCCACTTTAGAGCTTAGATAGTCCAAAGAATTTTGGGAAGTCGATAGAGTTAGAGTAAAGATACACAGCACAGAAATATTTAGTATGAGAATGACAGGATAGTTTGAGCCATAAAGTTGAGAATTCAGAGGATTCGAAATCGGAAACATGAGAGCAAGTGAGTTTGTTGTGCACGTATGCACAACATCCACCTTTGGCTTTGAAACTATAAGATAGAGAAAGTAGGAGGATACAGAGTGTGTATGTGTGTGTGTAACATATATTTGTTTATATGAAATTAGATTATTTAAAGTGTTATCTTATAGTTTAGAAGTTAGGGGGTAAGTCATCAAAATGCGCAGCACACTCCTACCCCGGTGGTCCACAGTAGTAGTAATGTCCAGGCTACTTCATTTACATCTAATATTTACACCCTCATATATCGCTAATGATGATGCTGGGGAATTAATGCATCAATAAATCCGTAATAATGACAGCCAGGATTAATGCACCAATAAATCGGCTAGTAATGACGGTAGGGATTAATGTATCAATAAATCGCTACCTGAACCCGGGGAGCTAAGATAGATGAGGGTGGTTGAGGGAGGGATGATCTGCAGGAATTTACCACTTGCGAGTTTGAGGCTATAAGGAAGTTGGAGTGGTAGATATCGATATTTAGCAGAAATGCCAGCTAAAATACTGTCGCAGCACATGTATAATTACATAAAACCATATTGATCATACTTTATATAAATCAGAAACGTACTTTTGTATTCATTATTTTTATGTCGATGTTTACCCTCCAACTTCCATATAACCTGAAACTTGCAAATGGTGAATTGAACGAGGTAGGAGGATGACTGGTATAGAGGTACTGCAGTATAAACTAGTCATGGGCGCCTTCACAGATGAAATTTTGTGTTTAAGTCATGTGATTGGTGGCATGAAATTAGTCACAGATGCTTGTCTAGCTCTTTCAGAAGCTTACATTTGCTCAACGATGCCATACAAGATCAACAAGTAGTTTCTTTAGTCTGCTATGGCCCATAATTATCCAGTCATCAATCAAACGAATCGGACACTCAAATGTCGAACATGTGGCTATTGTGAACGTGCCTATAAGGTTGATGAATGCAACCTGTCTCAAAATTATCCTAATTTTATAATAAAGTTTACTCATGTTTGCAGGTAGTGATTTAAGCGATTTCGCGTTGCCCACTAACTTGATCACCACATTTGAATTTGCTAGTCTGCCATATTGTATATTCCTGTTATAGTCATTGTATAACATTCCTGTTATAGTCATTGTATAACATATTGTATATTCCTGTTATAGTCATTGTATAACATATTGTATATTCCTGTTATAGTCATTGTATAACATATTGTATATTCCTGTTATAGTCATTGTATAACATATTGTATATTCCTGTTATAGTCATTGTATAACATATTGTATATTCCTGTTATAGTCATTGTATAACATATTGTATATTCCTGTTATAGTCATTGTATAACATATTGTATATTCCTGTTATAGTCATTGTATAACATATTATATTCCTGTTATAGTCATTGTATAACATATTATATATTCCTGTTATAGTCATTGTATAACATATTATATATTCCTGTTATAGTCATTGTATAACATTCTACAAAATTAAGATCTATTTTGTTATAGTATGTAATAGTAGCTAGTTAGAGCAACGTGACTTTCAATTAATGATGATTATGGTTATAATAACTGAAAAAGGGGGGATGTAGGCTATAATGTGCATCTCCGCCCATTTTGTTTTTTTATTTTGTTTCAGTAGCTGGTGAGTTATTCAACCTGGTACAGTACATAGAGGCTATATCACCAGTGATGGGACGTCACAAATGTCCACTAACTCCAGGTTCCTATTTACTGCTAGGTGAACCAGGCATCGGGGTCTCATTCGGCTATCCCTTTTCGGGAATCGAACCGGAGAATGTTCGATTGTGAGCCGAACGCTCTGACCATTTTAACACGAACCACCCTGTTTACTGTTATCATTAACAAGGATTTGTTTCCAGATTTATATATACAATTATATAAAATAAGGTAAGCATTGTATTGTAGCTATGGTGGTGGTGGTGATAAGGGAGAGACGTATGGTGTTGGTGGTGATAAGGGAGAGACGTATGGTGGTGGTGGTGATAAGGGAGAGACGTATGGTGTTGGTGGTGATAAGGGAGAGACGTATGGTGTTGGTGGTGATAAGGGAGAGACGTATGGGTGTGGTGGTGATAACGGAGAGATAATAGTGTGGTGGTGATAACGGAGAGACGTATGGTGTTGGTGGTGATAAGGGAGAGACGTATGGTGTTGGTGGTGATAAGGGAGAGACGTATGGTGTTGGTGGTGATAAGGGAGAGACGTATGGTGTTGGTGGTGATAAGGGAGAGACGTATGGTGTTGGTGGTGATAAGGGAGAGACGTATGGTGTTGGTGGTGATAAGGGAGAGACGTATGGTGTTGGTGGTGATAAGGGAGAGACGTATGGTGGTGGTGGTGATAAGGAGAGACGTATGGTGTTGGTGGTGATAAGGGAGAGACGTATGGTGTTGGTGGTGATAAGGGAGAGACGTATGGTGTTGGTGGTGATAAGGGAGAGACGTATGGTGGTGGTGGTGATAAGGGAGAGACGTATGGTGTTGGTGGTGATAAGGGAGAGACGTATGGTGTTGGTGGTGATAAGGGAGAGACGTATGGTGTTGGTGGTGATAAGGGAGAGACGTATGGTGTTGGTGGTGATAAGGGAGACGTATGGTGTTGGTGGTGATAAGGGAGAGACGTATGGTGGTGGTGGTGATAAGGGAGAGACGTATGGTGTTGGTGGTGATAAGGGAGAGACGTATGGTGTTGGAGGTGATAAGGGAGAGACGTATGGTGTTGGTGGTGATAAGGGAGAGACGTATGGTGTTGGTGGTGATAAGGGAGAGACGTATGGTGTTGGTGGTGATAAGGGAGAGACGTATGGTGGTGGTGGTGATAAGGGAGAGACGTATGGTGTTGGGAATAATAACTGGAATGTGTATTGATATACTACATGTGAGTATATAGGTACTTTGACGTTTGTATGTTGAAGGCAAGTTCTATATATCAATGTCATCGGGTATATGTTTGTGTGTGTGTGCATTTTTTACTGTGTGTGTATGTGTATGTTGGTGTGGATTGGTGGTTGAGTGTGTCTATGTGTGTGTGTGTGTGTATGTCTATGTGTGTGCGTGTGTCTATGTGTGTGTGTGTGTGTGTAAACATAATATAGGTCTTCAAGGTTAAACTTCCCATGATGAACTAACACCAGAGCTGGATCTCTCCACCAATCATGTGTAAGCCATGCACAGTTGCACACCCCACACGAACCTATGGTTAAGGGAGCCCACCTCGCTTTTTTCTCTTTCTCTCCCTCTCTGTTTGGCTTGTATCCATTCAGCCCCATTCAGCCAATTGTTTTAAGATGTTTACCCCCATCCTGGTGTCAATATTTTTCTGGCGAGCGGTAGCGAGCCAGCATATATATTTTTGTTTTGACAGCAAGCTAAATTTGTAAATGTTTCGATAGAAAAATGTCTCCAGCGAAGCCGGATTTCTCCATACAATGCTGGCTCGCTATCACTCGCCAGGAAGAAATCAACACCTGGATGGGGATAAACGTCTTAAAACAGTTGGCTGAATGGGGCCGAATGGTTACAAGCCAGGGAAAGAGAGAAAAGGAGAGATATATAAAAAGCCGGTGACCCCCCTTAATGAACGATAGTCTAATTACACCAGGTATCTGAGACAACTTCCAGCAGCCCCTTCTCTGTATCCTCCTACTTTCTCTATCCTAGTTTCAAAGCCAGAGGCGGATGTTGTGCATACGTGCACAAAACGGGGAGATGTGGTGGAGTGGTCTTGCCACTGGCCTGGTAATCCAAAGGTCCCGGGTTCAAATCCCGATGTATCAATGGGAAGATATTATTGGGATGGAATTTGTGCTGTTCCTGGTATCAGTGCATTACCACAAGCCCACCGAAACGTCAATAAAATACCCTCATTGTTCCCTGATTAAATAGCACTGTATGAATATTCCCATATTCGAAATATGCTATAGGGGTGCAATGCCTGGTGAGTTATCTGCTCAACAGGTGGCGTTGTGTGTGTGTAAGTGTGAGAGTCCGAGTGTAGGGGGTGAGACAGTGAAGCACGGGAACGAGGTGGCTTCAGAGATGGGGTCGTTTTGGGCCATGAGTGAGCACCGTGCCTCATGTGAAGGCAAGATGGCAGGTGCTCGTTGTACTCTACGTGCTTCACATGTCTCACTCCCTAGACTGGAACAAGACCTCACAGGCTTTACTGTTCATTGTAAAGCGGTGAATGTTAAGGCTCTCAGCCTATGCCCGAGAGGAAGTAAGTTGGAATATAGAAAAAAAACAAAAAAAAAATCACTTGCTCTCGTGTTCCCAATTTCGACTCCTCTGAATTCTCAACTTTATGGCTCAAACTATCCTGTCATTCTCATACTAAATATTTCTGTGCTGTCTATCTTTCCCCTAACTCTACCGACTTTCCCAAATTCTTCGACTATCTAAACTCTAAAGTGGAACACATTCTATCTATCTCTCCCTTCTCTGAAATCTCCATCTTAGGAGATTTCAACGTTCACCACCACCAATGGCACTCCTCTCACTCTACTGACCAACCTGGTGAACAAGCCTACATCTTTTCTATCATAAGTGACCTAGAGCAGCTGCTCTAGCAACCCACCCGTATCCCGGATCGCTTCGGAGATTGGCCCAACATTCTTGACTTATTTCTGAAACCCTTCTTCTTATACTGTCAATCTTTTTTTCTCCTTTGGGCTCCTCCGACCATAAACTTATCTCCGTCACATGTCCTATCTCTTCAATACGCCATCCGATCCTAAAGCCGGCGACACTTGTGGCACTTTGGCGCTGCCGACTGGGAGGCTCTCCGGCAGTATTTCTTTGATTTCCCATGGAATGACTTCTGCTTCTGTGGCCGAGGACCCTCGGAGAGTGCTGAACGCATTACAGAGGTAATCCTTTCGGGCATGGAAGCGTACATTCCTTTTTCTTTCTCTCAGTCTAATGCAAAAAAATCTTGGTTTACTCACGCTTGTTCTACTGCTGTCCACAACAAGGAGGAATCATTCAAACAGTACCGACGCCGTAAAACTCAAGAATCTCATTCTTCTTATGTTTCAGCCTGGAATCAAGCCAAATCTGTTCTTCGATTTGCCAAGCACTCTTTCATCAATCAGAAATGCACTGAACTATCCAACTCAAGCTCTTCCCAAGCTTTCTGGCATCTAGCCAAAAACCTCTCCAACAACTTTTCTTCCTCGTCTTTCCCTCCCCTTTTCCACTCTTATGGCACAACCATCAATTCTTCCTCTGACAAAGCTGAGCTCTTTGCTCAAACTTTTGCCAGAAACTCTACCTTGGATGATTCCGGTGCTATTCCTCCCTCTACACCCCCCTCTCTCCTACTTATGCCTAATATCCTAATCTCTTCCAAAGATGTACTTTCTACCCTCTCTGGGCTTAATACTAAGAAGGTGTACGGTGCGGACGGTGTTCCTCCTGTTTTACTTAAAAACTGTGCTTCCGTGCTGATCCCCTGCCTAGGCAAACTCTTTCGTCTCTGTCTCTCCTCTAACATATTTTCTTCTTGCTGGAAGTTTGCTCTCATTCAACCTGTCCCAAAGATGGGTGACCACTCTCAACCCTCCAACTATCGTCCAATTGCTTTCATCTCTTGTATCTCTAAAGTTTTTGAAACTATTCTTGCTTCCAAATTTCTTAAACATTTCTCTTCTCATAATCTGCTCTCAGATCGCCAGTATGGCTTCCTTAAGGGTCGCTCTACTGGTGATCTTCTTTTATATCTTACTAACTCTTGGTCATCCAACTTTCGGGACTTCGGTGAGACCTTTTCTGTTGCACTAGACATATCGAAGGCCTTCGATAGAGTCTGGCACAAATCTTTAATTTCCAAACTGCCCTCCTTCGGTTTCTGTCCCTCCATCTGTGCCTTTGTCTCTAATTTCCTTTCCGGCCGTTCCATAGCTGCGGTTGTGGATGGCCATCGCTCATTTCCTCATTCTATCGACTCCGGTGTTCCTCAGGGTTCTGTCCTATCTCCTATTCTCTTTCTAATTTTCATAAATGATCTTCTCAACTGTACAAAGGAAGGAGTACAAAGGAAATCAAGCAACAACAGATCTAGTGACCCTTCTAGGTTGCTTGTCCTCCAAAACACTGAGGATCAAGTGTCCAAACAGTGGTTTAGAGTGGGTAAGGGAACATTGGAAAGGGAATTACTGCCCTGGAACTAATGTCCGTGGCAGGATTAGGAAGTTAGTAGGGGACAGATGGGTTAGTAACTGAGGGGGGGATAAAATAAAGTTATTTATTTACAAACGCAGTCAGTCGCGGGTTTGATGCGAGATATTTGTCTAGGCGGAGTTTAAATGAATCAACGGTGATGCAGTCTATAACGTTTCGATGAAGCCCATTCCACAAGTTGACAACTCGATTGAAGAAGAAATTCCTAGATTCGTGTGAGTTAAAAGATTTACCAATAATTTTGCAACCGTTTCCCCGCGTGTAATTAGATTGGTCGATAGTGAAGTACTTACTACAGTTCATATTGTCGATGCCTTTGATGATTTTGAACACTTGAATTAAGTCACCTCTTAATCTGCGCTGGGTTAAAGGAAATAGATTTAATTCTCTAAGACGCTCTTCGTATGGTTTGTTCTTTAGGCTAGGTATCATTTTGGTAACTCTACGTTGAACTCGTTCTAGCTTGTTTATATCTTTTTGGTAATAAGGGCACCAGGATTGAACGCAGTATTCCAGAAGAGGGCGGACTAAGGAATTGTAAAGGGTTAGGATAACGTCTATGGATTTATGCTCAAATGACCTGCCTATAAAGCCAGTCCCATCCATTCATATGCAGACGACTCTACTTTACACTACTCAATTAGTTTTCCAGAACGCCCCAGCCAGCAGTCCCTCAAAAGTAAAGGTAATGAAGCCATAAAATGCTTATCTTCTGATCTAGCTACTATTTCCTATTGGGATAGAGAAAACCTTGTTGCATTAAATGCTTCCAAAATCAATTTATCCATCTTACTACCCGTCAGGAACCTCCAGAGGACTATTCCTTATTCTTCAACAATACAAAAATCAACCCTTCATCTTCCCTCAATGTCCTCGGTGTCTCTTTTTCTTCTGCTCTCACTTGGAAAGACCATATTACCAGTCTCGCTAAGGCAGCCTCCCAGAAGCTGGGTGTGCTCAACTGCCTCAAGGGGTTCTTTACCCCTGTGCAGCTTCTTGCTCTGTACAGGGGCACAGTGCGTCCTTGTATTGAGTATTGTTCACATGTGTGGGGAAGATCCTCTCACACCGCACTCCTAGATAAAGTTCGGCCCTGTCACTCTTTGAAATTTGGGGGAGGCACTCGCTGCAGGCAGTTATGCCTTTTGTCTCCCTCATTCACATAGAAAAAAGAAAAAAAACTAAAGCCTGCTAGATACTTTAGTAGGACTTTATGAACAGATCCAAGCAATTGCGCTTTGGATAATCTGCATTAACCCATGCAGTACCGGTGACGTAGTTTTCATCATATTCTGGCAACTATTAGACGATTTTATGCAGCTTAGGAAGGATCTGTGGTAGCTAAAAAGATTGATTAAGATAGTTTGTAACCTTTTAATGGTGAGAGGTCCTTCCAAATTTTAATATAATTATCTTATAGTTGCCAGAATATAATGAAAAGGACGTCACCGGTACTGAATGGGTTAAACAAATACATGTATAATTGTATTGAAATGTCAATTTCCTTGATAAGGTGAAACATTCGTGTTCATATAATACTCGTTTTATGGTGAATATCATAATGATGCTTTGATAAAGATAAGAGAATCGTAAGGTATTGCTAACAGTGATGCCGAGTTACACAAGATCTATGTTATTTACTGACAATCACGTAAAGGTATTCTTCGCGGTGATATTATTTTTTTACAAACCACCTTTTGTGATCATTATTGTTTATGAAAGTGGCAATAAAACAAAACTGTGATTAAATAGTTGCGTAATTGTGATATTAAAAAACAAATGTTTACCTTCATCATAATATCATCTGCCTAAAGCATTGTATCGAAAGGTTTTCTTGTGTTACTACTGCCCGTGTACACGTAGGCCTATTGACTGATATCTCAATATTAAAGATAATTACGTCAAAGAGAAATTTATTAACTAAAGTATTTTAACTGACATATAATGCAAAATTCAGCGAAATGGTACATGACTGTGGGGCTTTAACTGCATTCATTTCAGGTTACAGATATCGGCAATCTAAGGCTTTCATCACGTGGTGAAGTTATTTTTATTTGGGAAGAATAATATTTGTACAGACATTAATTCAAATACAGTACACCACTTGGAAGCCAAGTTATACTGAACATCATCTTCCCCGGCATATATTCTCTAGTTTATTTTTGTTGGTTAAACGTGTTGTTAACTATGATAATCTACTGTCCCTCTAGTTGCCGATTCGAATACAAAAGAGATCCAAAGATGTTCCCAGAATGATGTAATCCATCGAAAAATGACGAAAAAAGGCTACTTTAGAAACTGCTTTTGCGCATGTACTACCATCGAGACTTGTTGTTGTGTTTGTTGTGTAGCACCCAGGTAATTAATGACTCATAGCCAGCCTTATATAACGCCTCCAGCAGCCTGGTGAAGCTGCCCTCCATGGTGAAGATATCCTGTTTTTGGAGTCATCGCAAAACCGATGAAGTTGGCAATCAAGATGCAAGCAACTTGTAACTAGAACCAGGCGCACTGAAGGTTGGACTGTATTGGAGGGGGTGTATGGAAGAGGCATTTCGCCCCACAGCCAAATGTTGTGGACCCCTGACGATCTTACCACCACTACTAAGTGGTGGGGTGGCGCCTCTATTCAATATTGTCCTGAAGAGACCAAAGTTGGGGGGTAGACTACCTTTCAAGGGGAATTTTAAGCCAGTCCATTTCTCTTGCGGTCCTGAAAGATAGTCGGCCGATGGTCAGACCAGCACCTTTTTGTCGCCTCTTACGACATGCAGGGAACGGGGTGGGAAATTCTGCTCTAGATCTTGTGTAGTCCCCTCCCCCCCAGGGTGCATCGAGACTTGTACTTTGGTCCTGCAAGTGAACATCAACAACGTGCTTTCTGTCTATAATACTGTAGATATGGTTTGAATAATAGAGAGTTTGATGACAAAGAGTATACCAAATGTGAAATCACTCTCAGACTCTCTCTCTCTCTCTCTCTCTCTCTCTCTCTCTCTCTCTCTCTCTCTCTCTCTCTCTCTCTCTCTCTCTCTCTCAAGGTTGCGCCAGGATAATTACCAACCAGCAGCTTATTGAAGCCAAGGTCTATGTTGATTGTATCCACTAAAGCCGGTATCACACGAGAGCCTTTACAGTCAACATTCGATAATCAACAAATGTCTGGCAACATTTCTGGAATATTTTGCACTGGTATCGGAAACTAGACTGGTGATAGATTAATGTAGGTAGCCGTAATATATTCAAAGTTGACCTCATAAGCTGTCAGATCAGTGTTGAGGATACATGTTGAGGGAAAAAACGCTCGTGTGATACCAGCTTAACCCCACACAGACAATTATCAGAGGCCTTGTTAAGTAGAAATGTAAACACACTCGACTAATATCTTTCTTGTGTTTTACATCGACATAAAACATGCCACCAATGTACTTAAGGGGGAGGTAGTCGCTTTTTCTGGACCCCCTTCTCCCTCATGTTTAGCATATTAGTTTTGAGGTTTTAAGACGTTCGTTCCGTTATTTTGGTGATTTTGAGACCTTTCGCCTCATTTTGTTGTCAAATTAAAACCTTTTGTGCCCTAAAGGTGTCTATTTTTTTCCTGGCGAGCGATAGGGAGCCTCTAATTTTGGAAGGAATCGGCCTTCGGCCGGGACATTTTTCTACCGAAAAATGTACACATTTATCTTGAAAGGGGGTCTAGGGGGTGTTTTTCTAAGTTTGATGGAGGTCTAGCGAGGACACAAAAAATATATATAAATAAATGACTATATAGACCCAAAAGCAAGCACTACCCCCTTAACATGCACACTCTGCCCTTGAGCAGGAGGAAACACAAACTAAAGACTGTCAAGGGATGGTTTGGGGGCATACTCAGTAGTCAGTTCTATAAGAAACAATCCACATTTGAATTAGTGATTCAGATATGCAATTATATTTTAAGGGGGAGGTGGTTGTTTGTTCTCTCTCATGTTTAGTTCCATTAGTTTATATTTTAAGGGGGAGGTGGTTGTTTGTTCTCTCTCATGTTTAGTTCCATTAGTTTATATTTTAAGGGGGATGGTTGTTTGTTCTCTCTCATGTTTAGTTCCATTAGTTTATATTTTAAGGGGGAGGTGGTTGTTTGTTCTCTCTCATGTTTAGTTCCATTAGTTTATATTTTAAGGGGGATGTGGTTGTTTGTTCTCTCTCATGTTTAGTTCCATTAGTTTATATTTTAAGGGGGAGGTGGTTGTTTGTTCTCTCTCATGTTTAGTTCCATTAGTTTATATTTTAAGGGGGAGGTGGTTGTTTGTTCTCTCTCATGTTTAGTTCCATTAGTTTATATTTAAGGGGGAGGTAGTTGTTTGTTCTCTCTCATGTTTAATTCCATTAGTTTTATATTTAAGGGGAGGTGGTTGTTTGTTCTCTCTCATGTTTAGTTCCATTAGTTTATATTTTAAGGGGGAGGTGGTTGTTTGTTCTCTCTCATGTTTAGTTCCATTAGTTTATATTTTAAGGGGGAGGTGGTTGTTTGTTCTCTCTCATGTTTAGTTCCATTAGTTTTTTTATTTTATGGCGTTCGTTCCATTAGTTTGGCGATTTGAAGACCTTTTGCTCCATTTCTTTGTCAATGTAGAGACCTGTTGTGCCATTTAGGTGTCTTTTATCCTGGCGAGCGATAGCGAGCCTGTAATTATAGGATGAATCGGCCTTCGGCCGGGACATTTTTCTACCGAAAAATTTACAATTTCATCTTGAAAGGGGGATCGAGGGTGTGTTTTTTTCTTTCTTAAGCTTGATGGAGGTCTAGCCTGGTTACTATAAAATATATAAATAAATAAATAAATAAATAAATAAATAAATAAATAAATAAATAGACTAAAAAATAACTACTACCCTCTTAAGAACCTAAGTCGAATATAGACGCCAGTAAATCTGTAGTTAATACTCGTGGAGAGTTCCAAGCAACAAAAGGCTACTTTTGTTATTAGTTTATAGGAGTCTATTCACTGTAAGTAGGCAAAAAATCATGACCACTAACTTCTGTAACTCAAAAACAACGTCAGTGATCGAGCTAACATTTCTACAATTCGGGAAGAACCGGTCAAGGAATAGATGTGGAAATTTACAGCCAATTTGCTCTAGCCCTTTTTGAGTTACAGAGGATAGAGTTAACGACGACATTTCGCATACTTACAGCGAATAGAGTCAATAGACTAGCTACAGTATACTTAGTTGTTTCCAGCTGATGGTAAATAGAGTCAATAGACTAGCTACAGTATACTTAGTTGTTTTCAGTTGATGGTAAATAGAGTCAATAGACTAGCTACAGTATACTTAGTTGTTTCCAGCTGATGGTAAATAGAGTCAATAGACTAGCTACAGTATACTTAGTTGTTTCCAGCTGATGGTAAATTGCTATCTCTCCATCCTGATTACTACGCTACTACCATGATTTTGTAGCGAAATATGTTGCTAGTTATGAACACTTGGCAATAATATGACGCACAGACATAGCAGCATCATATTTGTCCAGTAAGAATCAAGAAATCAAGTGCTAAAGGATTCAATTTACCATCAGCTGGTAAAAATAGACTATAGTTAACCCCTCGTGTACCGGCGACGTCTTTTTTAATTTTACTTTTGCTATATATAGACGATTTCATACAGTTTAAGAAGGATCTGAGATAGTGAAAAAGGTTAAGTGAGATAGTTCGAAGCATGTCAATTGCTGGACGCCCTTTTTGTACTGAATGCAATCGTCTAAAAGTAGACATAATAAATCTAAAAAGACATTGCTGGTACAGAGGGGGTTAAGGGGGGTGACCTGTTTTTGTTCTGTCCTTTTCTATCTTTCTCTGGCTTGTATCCATTTGGCCCCATTCAGCCTACTGTTTTAAGACCGTTTATCCCCATCCAGGTGTCAATTTTTTACTGGTGAGCGGTAGCAAGCCAGCATATTTTTTATTTTTGTTTGACAGCAGGCTAAATTTGTACATTTTTCGATAGAATAATTTCTCCGGCGAAGCCGGATTTCTTCATATAATGCAGGCTCGCTATCGCTCGCCAGGAAGAAATCGACACCTAGATGGGGATAAACGTCTTAAAATAGTTGGCTGAATTGGGCCGAATGGATACAAGCCAGAGAAAGAGAGAAAAGGACAGAAATAACAAAAAGCAGGTCATCCCCCTTATGTAGACCAACGGCTAACACAATAATCTGACAACCTATCTATTGGTTTGAAAATATTTCGTGCTCTCCAATTCTTGAGCTCGAAATGGCTATAATAGCATAATAAACAAATGGTATGTGTGCATGCACAGTATATACTGTACGTATGTAGTCAGGGCCATTCATTTTATTTTATTTTATTTTTTTGCCGGCCCTGTGTCGTATTGAGTCTGCGATTTTTGTCTTAAAAATTATATTGGGAATAAACTAGAGACAAAT
Source organism: Paralithodes platypus (assembly GCA_032716605.1). Taxonomy (NCBI): domain Eukaryota; kingdom Metazoa; phylum Arthropoda; class Malacostraca; order Decapoda; family Lithodidae; genus Paralithodes; species Paralithodes platypus. Next base: position 33,252,941 of record CM064492.1, read on the forward strand.
TAAGCAGACAATAATTACAATATATAATTAAAGTTGCAAGCAACGTTGTGCAGGGTTCGAGCGGGGTTGCACGCAGGGTATTGTGTTGGATAAAAAGGCTGTGCCACATATATCAAACTATCATGTATCTTATCGGGCATGGAGAAAGTACAGAAGGAATATAGTGTAGCCATTTTGGCTATGGCCACTTAGACCATTAAGGAGTGTGACCATTTTGGTTAAAGCTATTAATCCTGTACGAGTTGTTGTTGTTGTTGTTCCCTAAGCTGCCTGGCCGAACAGCCCCGAGTCCCTGAGGAAGGCCATGGCCACGATCGAGCTTTCCCACAGAGCTCTCATTGAGTGTAGATTGTGTTGTTGGTGTAAGTGGTTGTGTGAAATGCAGTCTTCTATGATGTGTTTAATGGTATGGGGTGCTGTGTTACATCCCGGGCAGGCGTCGACAACGGAGTCATCCAGTCTCTTCTGATAGCTCAGGAGAGCTGGATGGTGTCCGCATCTCAGACTGGCCAGGTGGACTCTGTCCTCGCGAAGAAGGGAGGATTCGGAAGGATGGATTTCGGGAAGTCGTGCTTGCAGCTGCGTGTTGTCTGTGAGTGAGTGGATGGATCGGCGAGAGATATGAGTATGGATGTGCTTCTGGAAGTTGGTTCGGGGTGGGCAGGGAGGGAGAGAGGACAGTAATTGTGTTTGATACCGTGTGCTGGGTGTTGTTTTGATATTTCTTGGTGTCTGTGGGTGTGTTGCCATGTAGTTTAGTGGGTGGTCTTGGTTCGTGGACGCTGCTGCCAGGAATTGAGTGCCTCTCATGTCCAGATGGTCTTTGACTTTGAGAATTTTGGTTTCTTGATGTAGGTGATCTAGGGTGCAGTAGCTGTGCAGCCTGTAATGATCTTCAGGGCTTTGTTTTGAATAGTCTGTAAGGTCTTATGATGTGTTTCAGCTAGGTTAGAAGCCCAGGCTGGGCTTGCGTATTCCATCACTGATCTTATGTATTGTTTATATACTGTGGTGGTAGTTTCTTTGTTGTGTCCAAATTTTGTGTGAGCAAGTGACCTGAGGGCGTTAAGTCTGGGCGTCAGTTTCTTTTTAATGTTTGTGGTGTGCTGTTTGAATGTCATATGAGTATCATATTTTACTCCTAGGATTTTGGGTGTGTGTATGTGTTAGGGGTGTGTTGTTTATGGTGAGTTGAGGGATGTATTCGTGTTCTCCTGTCCAGCTTGTGAGCAGGGTTTCGGTGGATTTGGCTGGGGCTAGATTAAGTCTGTTTGTAGTGCACCAGCCATGTAGTGTGTTGAGATAGGGTTGAAGGAGATCTGTTGCTCTTTTTGGGTCATGGTGTGTGCATGTGAGTGCTATGTCATCTGCATAGGAGGCTAAGTTTATTTGGGGCGTATTGGGTGTAGTTATATCGTGCATGTACAGATTGAAGAGTGCGGGCGATAGGACGGATCCTTGTGGGACTCCGTTTGGAAAGTTTCTGATTTTAGATGACTGACCGGCAAAAGATACGTGTGCACATCTGCCTGCTAGGAAGTTGGCCAGCCACCTTTTTGTGTTGTTGTGCATGTTTGTGTTGTAGATTTTGTTTGTTAGGTTGTGGCGGGGGATGGCATCGAAGGCTTTACTAATGTCGAGTGTGGCTAATAGTGATCTGTGTGGTGGTCTAGCTGAGTTGATACCGTCAAAAGCTCTTTGTGTAAGGTCTGTGAGAAGAGTGTTTGTGGAGTGCAGTGGCCTAAAGCCATGTTGTGTTGGAGCTAGGGGTAGGTCGGGTGTAATTAGTTGTAATACTAGGCGTTCCATGACTTTGGAGGGGGAGGAAAGGAGTGTGATGGGGCGGTGCGAGGAGGGTAGCGTGGGGTCTTTGTTGGGTTTGGGGAATGTGGTGATGAGACCATGCTTCCAAATGTCTGGTATTGTGTTGTGTGAATAACTGTAGTTTGATATGTTAGTGAGTGCTTGTATGCCTTGTGGTCCCAGGTGTCTGAGGTGTATGTTGCTTATGTTGTCTAGGCCACAAGCGGGTGAGTGCTTGAGATTGTTGATGATATGCTTTGTCTGGTGATTGGTGAAGGGTGTATAGTCAGGGTCTGTGGGGAATTGTCTCTTACGTCGGATGACACGTCGGTCGTCGGTCGTCGGTCGTTTTTTTAAGAGACAATGAACGGAGGAAGGAAAAACACAGATAAAACAAAAAGGTCCATGTGCCTAAAGGCATCCTCCATTCATAAAATGTTTGTAACAACTGGATTTAAACATTTGTAGATTGTAAGTTTGTGGAAAGCAATTCGAGGGAAGTGAATTCCAAAGAGTAGTAGCTCTGGGGATAAATGAATTCTGATAAGCAGAAGTTCTGCATTGTGGAGGAGAAAGTGTAAATTCATGGGCGCTCTCAGCTGCCCTAGTTCTACGGGGAAAGATGTGGAGAGGCGGCACAATTGAAGCAAGTTCCTCGGAACAATTGCTGTGAAAATATCTGTAGAATAATGCAAGGGATGCAACGTTTCTTCGTATGGATAATGTAGGAAGGTCCTGTGTGATTGCAGGGTTATTGATTAATCTAATAGCTTTATTTTGAATTTTGTCCAACTGCCTCAATGCAACCACTCCACTTCCACCCCACAGAGGTGAACAATAATCCATCTGAGAACGCACATGACTTTTATATATTACGGCCAACTGCTCGTCAGTGAAGAATTCTCGAACTCTGTACAGGAGTCCCAGTTTTTTAGAGGCATTCTTAGCAATGCTTCTAACATAATGTGTCCAGCTCAAGTTAGTAGTTAATGTTACACCGAGAATGTCAATACTAGGGGAAGTGGGAATATTTACATCATTAAAAAATATAAGGAAGTCAGTGAGATTCTGTCAGTTAGAAAATTGAATGTACTTGGTTTTCTGTGCATTAAAGGAAACTAGATTCTTTTGTCCCCATCCATTAATTCTAGAAAGGTCCTGGTTCAGAGAAATTGCAGTGTTTATTTTTGAATTTGTAAGATCGGGTTGGGTGAAAGAATTGGTAAATGTGAAGGAACTGTGGAGTGTTGAGTCATCTGCGTAGGAATGTATTGGATTATAAGTGGTAGATATGAGATCATTGATATGAATGAGGAACAGAATTGGGGCCAAAACTGATCCCTGGGGAACACCAGCATTTATTGAGTGAAATTGAGAATAAAGGCCATCTACCATTATACGTATTTTTCTGTTATGAAGATAATAAGAAATTAGTGGAACTAATGATGCAAGGCCGTAGTGTGACATCTTCGACAATAAGGATTGATGCCAGACTCTATCAAATGCCTTTGATATATCCAGTGCTATTGTATGTGTTTCACCATGTTGGTCTGTAGCTTGGTTGATTTGATGCATAAGAATGCAAAGCATGTCTGCAGTTGATCGACATCGTCTAAAACCATATTGCCTATCACTGATTAATTTATTATTCTCAAGATGCTTAATTATGTGATTATTTAATATAATTTCAAAGACTTTACCAAGAGTGGAAGTTATAGCTATTGGTCTGTAGTTTGATGGATCTGAAGAGGCACCTTTTTTAGGAACTGGATGGATGTTTGCTTCTTTCCAGGGTACTGGGAAGCATGAGGTATGAGTACACAGACGGACAAATTTTGCCAATACAGGAGCGAGCACCAAGGAGCAATTCTTAAGTACTATTGGAGGAATTTCATCTGGACCAGGAGCCTTATCTACTGAGAGATTCTGCAAAATAGTTTTGACATGTCTGGTGTGGATCTTAAGTGAGGGAATTTCAGGCGAATTAAAATTAAGTACAGGGACATCTTGATTTATTTCATCTAAGGTTGAGTTGGTGGAGAAAATATCCGCAAGGTTAGCTTTACCTCGTGGGTCACTTACAAGATTGCCAGTCGGAGATTTTAATGGTGGAATGGATGAAGCAGTAGTGAAGTTGGATTTAAATGAGTTAAGAGTAGACCAAAATATTTTGTTATCATTTGGATTATTTAGAAGTTTATTTGCCTGCTTGTGGAGAAAGTTTGATTTAGTTAGGTTTAATACAGTTTTGGCATGATTTCTGATGTTTCTAAAGTAATTAAAGGCTTCATGTGTTTTGATCTTGTGTATGCATTGTAGGCTATTGCTTTTTGTTCAGTTACTCTAGCACAATTATGGTCAAACCATTTAGGTGAATTAGATCTTTTACTGTACTTTTGATGAGGAATATAAGTTTCCATTCCAATTTTTACAAAATCTTGTATGTGGCTCAAGGTGGAGTGTGCATCATTAGAAAAGAAAGTGGTCCAGGGAATATCAATAAAGAAACCTTGAAGACCCTCCCAGTCTGCCCTATCGTAATGCCATTTAGTCACCAAAACAGGTTCAGAGTGGGAAGGTGTGGTAGGTGATAGACAGGTGGCCTGTATCAGACAGTGATCAGAAGATCCAAGCGGGGACCCCACTGTAACATCATAATTTTCTGAATTGGTTGTTAAAAATAAGTCCAGTAGGTGGGAATTATGATTAGGATTATCTGGTACACGGGTGGGTTGGTTGACTAGTTGAGTGAGATTAAATGAGTCTGCAAATAGCTCACATTCAAGACCAGCATCATCAGTCCTGGCTGAATGAGTGAGCCATTCAACATTATGGACATTAAAATCACCCAACACAGTGATTTCAGAAGAAGCATTTAAGTTGAGGACACTGAGTTGTGAGGACAGAGAATCAAAAAGACTTTGCTCTGGAGGAGTATTTGGGGAACGGTAGATGCAACATATGTATTTAAATTTACCAGCAGAAATTAATTTGTATATAGAATAATCAAAATAGGGACAATTGAAACTAGTAACCTCCTCCAGGGCAATTTCAGATTTTGCGAAGCAACATACACCTCCTTTAGGTCTGAAATTTTGGAGCAGTTGATAACCTGGAAAATTAAATCTAGACGTGTCAGATGTGGATGTTACTTGAGTCTCTGTCAAAAAAAGGAGAGTAGGGGATTCTGCTTGAAGAAATTGGTGTACAGAATTGATCTTAGAGTGAAGTCCCCTTATATTACTAAAGAAAAAGCTGCACCGACGAGCAGCTTTGGGACGTTGCAATGCTCTTGACACAGTCGCATGATGACGACCGGGAGGGCCCTGTGTCAATGACCCAACCCTGCCGGGGGTGGATATCCGAGGGACCACCAGGTTTGCTCTTAACAATTGTACTGCCATATTTATTAGGTAAGTGTATGGTGTTGCATGTATGATATGTAGTGGGAAGAGTAGTGCTTTATGGATAGAGGATAGCGATGTAGGGCAATGTCGTGAAGTTGGATGTGTATGTTGTATAAAGAAGGTTTTCCTGATACCCCTGATGTGTGAGGCAGAAAGATATGTATCCAGCTACCAAGGCCTGGGAGAGAAAATGGAATTCAGGCTATTCCCTGAGTCTCCCGAAACCTTGGCGGTAGTACTTCCCTGGGCGGGGCTGCCTACCCCTACTACCTACCTGTGTGAATAACTGTAGTTTGATATGTTAGTGAGTGCTTGTATGCCTTGTGGTCCCAGGTGTCTGAGGTGTATGTTGCTTATGTTGTCAAGGCCACAAGCGGGTGAGTGCTTGAGATTGTTGATGATATGCTTTGTCTGGTGATTGGTGAAGGGTGTATAGTCAGGGTCTGTGGGGAATTGTCTCTTACGTCGGATGACACGTCTGTCGTCTTTGTGAGGTTTTAGGTGGCTGACATGTGAGAAGTGATTGATGAGAGTGTTTGCTTGTTGTTTACATGAAGGAGTAGAGTCTGTTGTTGTGATTGCAGCATGTGATTGTGTTGTGTTGCTGTTGGAAAGTGTGATGCTGTTTAGTGTTTTGTAGAATTTTTTGGGGTTTGTTTTGTGATCAAGTGTTTGTAGGAAGTTATTCCAATTTAGTTTTTGTTGTTCTTGTATTTTGTTGTTAGTTTGGGTGTTGAGTGCTTGGATTTGTTGTGTGATGTCTTGTGTGTGAGGTGCTGGGGAGTGTTTCAGTATGCCACGTTGTCGGATGAGGTTTTAAATTTTTGGTGTGAAGTTGGGGTTGTGTCTTTTTCTGTTACCTCTTGGAATGTGTTTCTTGTCAGCGTTTTGGATAGTTTTATTGAGTATGTGTACAGCATTTTTGATGTTAGTGATGGGTGTACTGTTTAGAGTTGTGAAGTGTTGTTCTGTCTCATTTGTGAATGCTTCCCAGTTAGCTCTATTATAATTGGTGTATGTGTGTTTGTGGCTAGCTGGGGTGAGTCTGGTTTTGGTGGTGATAATGATCGGGAGGTGGTCAGAGCCTAAGATTCTGACCACCCTCCAGGATGTTGTGGGGGCGAGTTCTGGGGAGCAAAAGGTGATGTCTGGAGATGATGGGTTATAGAGGGCATGGTGAGGAATATGGGTATGTTGATGGATGTCGTTAAGGATGATGAGGTTATCAGTTTGGTTTTGTAGTACCAGCCCTCTGTCTGTGTCGGGGTTGTCGACAAACCAGGCCGACGTCTTGGCGTTGAAGTGACCATCCAGGATGATGTGTGGGGTGTTTGTGATGTGTTGTAAGTGTGGTCTGTATTCATATGGTACTGTAGGGGATGTATGTGTTTATGATGGTTATGTTGGAATTGTTGCCAGTGCGTATTTTAATTGATTGTATTTTTGTTGTGTTATCATTTGGGGGGAGGAGGGATTTGGTTTGTACACTGGTAACTATGTATGATATTTCTTTGTGTACCAGGGTGATGAGTCCACCGCCTCCGCCGACAGCCCGGTCTTGTCTGATGGTGGTGAAATCATGAAATGTGGGTGTTTTTTGTGTTGTGTGGAGTTTTGTTTCTTGTAAGATGGCAATGTGTATGTTGTGTTGTTTGATGAAGTGTGAGAGTTTGTGTTTCTTTGTGTTGATGCGATCGATGTTCAATTGGAGAATGTTAATGTTATGTGCACGATGTATGTTGGGTGCTGCTGCACGAGGATGGGGTGGGGGTGAGGGAGAGGGAGGGGGTGGGGGTGGGGGTGAGGGAGGGGCTGAGGGTTGGGATGGGTGAGGTGGGGGTGGGGATTGGGGAGCAGGAGATGGGGGTTGGAATGGATTAGGAGGGGGTGTGGTGTGTTGAGTTGAGGATGTGGATGGTATGGGAAGGTTAGGTGGGATAGGGAGGAGAGGTGGACGGGTTTTAGGGGGGGGAGTGGATGATATGGGAAGGTTAGGTGGGTTGGGGAGGAGAGGTGGACGGGTTTTAGGCAAAGGATTTGACTGGGAGAGGGAGGGGCATGAGGAACAGGTCCAGGTATTCGTGTAGTGTTTCTTGGAGGCAAGTGTTTTGCAGGTGAAGTGGGTCCAGTTCCTGCATGAATTGCAGAGAACTGAACCCTTAGTGTGGCGACTCGAAGTGATGGGTTTTGAGCAAGTTGGACATATGTATGTGTAGGTGGGTCCTGGGTTGCTCTCAATGTCTCCGGCTAGAAGAAGTCTTCGAGAAATGACAGCCGGAGAGTCATTTCTCGGTGTAGGAAAAACTGTGTGATGTGTGTGTGTGGTGTGAGAGGTGTGGAAATTCCCGGCGCGACCGAAGCCGCTCCAAGGACTCCTGTACGAGTAGGCATAATTGCCTGAAATTGCCTTCATTCCCTGCTCATTTTCATGCATAAGCAAAAGCCAGAGCGTAATATAATTATGTATTCGTGAAAGTACGGTAATAGCTTTCAAATTACTCCTGAATCATCCCTGTACGACGTCTGGTTTTCTTGTAAGGATCTTGCAAACGAAGGGCAAAATTGCTAAAAATTACCAAAACCGATAGGCGAAATCGCTAAAAATTACCAATTATTTTCTGTTTTCACTATGTGTGACGCTGCACATAAGTTAGCTCTCTCTCACACAAACCTCAGTGTCGTGGCGGGGCCTGTAGGCTCCGGCTGACGTCCATCCGTGCTGCTTGCAAAAGCTGGCCTGGCTCACAGGCTACAAAATAGCCGGAAAATCGTCTCAGTCATATGAGGGGCCCCGCGGGAATTGGGTTAAGAAGTGTGGTTGTTTTGATTATTTGATAGGGTCACCATAAGGGTAATGGTGTGGCATTTTTTCTGTACAGAAGCTTGGCCTTTTTGGTTGGGGCTTCTTAGGAATGTGACCTTTTTCATTAGCCATGGAGAAACTGCAGAGGTACAAATTATTTTAAGCAACCTCATGTTAAAAATATCTTATATATTTTTGTTTAGCTTTACTTGGCATTCCTCTTCCTCTATGTATCTAGCAATTTAACCCCCTCAAACTCCTTATGACGCGATGGTGTGGTAATTACCCCGGGCCAAAAAGCTCTAAAAGACGATCGAGTGATAACTCAAGCGAGCTTGAAATACGCAGGTGTTTCGTTCATGGTCACCCCTTCGGGGATCAAGGTGTCCGGCAATATATACCAGTAGGCTATAGATAAATTCATTTTTGGGCTATTTCTTCCATTTTATTTATCTTGTTAAAGTGCTTGATTGATTTTTGTGCTAATGTAGTTATTATTTGGTGTAATTTTACATATTTCAGCTAAATCTGAAGAGCACATGCAATTTATTTGTGCATGTTCAGTAAGTATTGCTGGGGAAAGGGTTAACGTATTCATCTTTTGGGGTATTTATTCTAGTTTTTATCCTGTTTCTGTGATTGATTGAGTTTTGTGCTAATGTAGTTGGTATTTGGTATAATTTTACATATTTTAGATAAATCAGAAGGGAACATGCAATATATTTGGGCATTTTCAGTCAGTATTGCTGGGGAAACGGTTAACATACAGTATTCATCATAGGAAGGGAAGAGGATGTGTAGCTCAGATCTTTGCCCTGAAATATGTTGTGGAGAAATATCTTGAGAAGAGACAAAAGTTGTATGCTGCCTTCATGGACTTGGAGAAGGCCTATGACAGAGTTGATAGAGAAGGTACCGGTATGTAGAAAGTACTTGGAATATACGGAGCAGATAGCAAGTTGCTGAAAGCAGTGAAAAGCATGTATGAGGGTGCAAAGGTGTCAATTTAGTAGTAGCCTCTATGTTCCAACGTAGAGCTAGAGCTATATACTTATCGTATAATTTTGCTCCGCTCTAGAGCGGGCAATTATCGAAATCACTAGCGCGATAAAACGATAACATCTAGAGTAGCACCTTACTCTCTCTACTAGGTACGTCGTACATACTTTGGAGGCCACTATTTGAAAAGGAAAATAAGAAAATATTGATGAGAAAGAAGAGACAATTACAGGATTTTAGGCCATCCTATCTGGCTCCTTCAGCCGTCTTGACGGATCCACCCCACTACCCGACAGGGTTCATTGGGCATTCCTTTTCGCGCTACTCAAGCCTCCACACACGCTGTTTTCTATGCGCCCGATTTTTTTGCTTCTACTCCTGTCGCCTACCCTTTGGGTGAGTTGTGGGCCTTATTTATGGTTCCTAAGGTTATTAGACAGATGATCTGTGATGTAGGCACGCTTCAAATGGGCTCTTAGGTGTGTTACTTTGAGTATGGCGTCGAAACTGGTTGGTCACGCTTCTGCGCATGCGTCGCCCTTCGGCGAGTGTTATTATTTCGGCCTTTGCCTGTTTTTATCATCATTTTCACTTGCGGTGGCTTAGTTTTGTTTACCTGGTAGGTTCTATTACGCTTTGTGCTTATTTTCTGCTTTCATTGCGTGGTTTTTGCGAAAAGTTAGGCTAACTTGTGCACTTTCGTTTGTGATGTAGGGGGCATAGCCCCCCTTACCTTGACAGGTTATTTTGGCCTTATGTTTTGCTTACCTTCACATGAATGTTTCGCATTGGAGTGTGCCCTGTGTTTTTTGTTTTTATCTGCCACTCAACCAAGGCTAGGCCCCCTGTTAATTGCCTAACTTTTAGTTGGAGGGGGGCGCCAGGGCTAGGCCTCTTGTTCCTAGCCTAACTTTTTAGAAGGGGGAGAAGGGACTTTTGGTAGACCGTCAATGTTGCCTCGTCGCTCTTGCTTGCCGTTTTTTGGTTTTACTAAACCGCCTTAGGCTCGCAGGGGTATGACGCTTTGGTTTTCCTAAACCTTCTGTGGGGCACCCTTTTTTCGTCTGACGCTCGCTCCCGCGCTGTCTCTCCCTTCTTTTGTTGGCGCTCCCCTCGGCCTTGAGTTCATGAGACACAGTCTTCCCCTTACTTGAACTCCCTCATACATTGAGGTCCCCGCAGCATGGTCTTCACCTCCTTTGAGCTCTACGATGCCTTGAACTGTCGTCCCTTCCACCCTTTTTGGTGACGCGGGTCTCTGGGAACGGCTCCGCGCCCGCTCCGCCCTGCAGCGTGGACAAATCCCGCTCCAGGTCGGTCCTATGCTTCCGACATGTTCTCTTTTTTTGGGCTGCTGTGGTCGGGTCACTCTGGACCCGCTCCGCCCTAGGATGGTACTATCCGTCTCTAGGTCGGTCCTCTGCATCGCACTGTTTTCTTTTTGCTCATGCAAGCTCCTCTGCCAGCTGTCCTGCTGTGCACTTGGGTTGAGCCTTTTGGTTGGTATTTACCTCCATCTCCCTTTCCGCTCGAGGGCGGACAAATCCGCTCTGGAGCGGACATCTCCGCTCTGGTGCAAGCATCTCCGCTCTGCAGCGATGTCTATTCCGCTCTGGACAGGGCCCCCTTGGGCTCCTTCTTCACTTTGGCTTCTACACTGGGTCTCTCCTCCGCCTGTTCCGCTCTGGAGCGGACACCAGTCCCGCTCCTGGTCGGTCCTAGGCCTTCCCTCCTGCTGCCCTAGCCCTCCTGTTTTCACCTGGTTCTACTCTCTCCTGGTCGGTCCTAGGCCTTCCCTCCTGCTGCCCTAGCCCTCCTGTTTTCACCTGGTTCTCCTCTACGATTGTTCCGCTCTGGAGCGGGCGCCAGTCCTACTCCAGGTCGGTCCTAGGCCTTGCCTTCTGATGCCCTGGCTCTCTTGTTCGCTGTGCGCATGCCTTTCTCCTTTGCCTAGACTGCCATTGTCATGCATACGTGCCCTGCTCTGGAGCGGGAGGGTGTAGTCCGCTCTGGAGCGGGTCTGTCTGCTCCGCTCTGGAGCGGACTTTCCCGCTCTAGAGCGGACTTGCCCTCTCGGCCCTGGCACTATTTTTTGGCCGGTATTGCCTTGTTTGTACTTGGGGTTTGTCGGTTACTGTGTCTCATAACCTTCTCCTTTACATCAGGCTGTGTTCCCGCTCTGCACTGCTGGGTCCCTTGGCCTGCCATCTCCTCTTCGATCACTTCACCCTCAGGTACCCTTTTCGGTTCTTCTCTGGCTGTCATGCTTTCTTTCAGGGTGTTTGAACCTGCACCTTGGTCTTTTCTGACCTGGGTTTTTGGGGTTCTTCGGACTGTTGCTGCTTATGCTGTATGCTTGGCCCTCCCACATGGGGGGGTCCGTCTCCGTCCTTCTCCACATGGGGGGGGGGGTGTTATTACTTTTATGTACCTCTTATAATGCATGGTATCTTTTGTGTGTTTTTTGCGCATACTGTCATACCTTCCTTCATTTTATGCATCTTCTTTCTCTGAGCTTCGTCTGGGACGTCTTTCATTTCTCCCTTCACTTACTGTGAGGATGTCGCTCCCTGCCTCGGCGCGCCATGGTTGTGCCCGTCCGGCTATGGGAGCTGGGCATCCTGAGTGCCCCGCCCATGCTGCGTGCTACTGCCGTGATGGCTTCCCCTCCGTCGGTGTGACCCATGTCTCGTCCACTTTATGACGATTGGGTCTCGCCCTACTTCACCGGATGCTGAGACGGCACGGGTCACCCTCACCGCTGCATGGTCGGGCGTGGCTCGGTCTGTTAAGGACCGTTTGCACCGGGTCCCCCGCTTCATGGACGAAGGGGTTCGCGCCTTGCTGACCCTTCCTCTGGTATCTCCGCGCCCTGTGGTCACCGCTTCGCAGGTCCCTCAGTCTGGTGTGTCTCCGTTATCGGCGGACACAGCGGGGTCGATGCGGCACCACTCAGCTTCTCCACGTCGCCGAAAGTCTTCTCAATCCCGCTGCCCTGCAGCTTCCGCCCACACGTCTCTGGGCTCGACGACTTTTCGCCCTAAGATGGCGATGCTTCCCCCGGTCCGTGTTCCTGCTGGTGTTTCGGCCTTCTCCCCTGGTCGTCGTCCCGCCCATGGGCTGCTCGGGGAGATTGGGGCATCCCATGCCGCTGGACGTCTACCGTCGGCTCCTCCGCCATCGTTGCCGTTGGCTCTGCTATCCCCGTTACCGCCTACTCCGCCTCCTAAGACGGCGGGGGCTCTGTTTGCTTCGGCCTCTCCTCTTCTTGTCCGCGATGGTCTCCCGGATTCTCCTGGCTTTGTCGGGTCTGACATTCCGTGTGGCCTGCCTTCTCCTGCTCGGAAGAGTGGACCCGTACCTCTGGCAGTGCAAGGCGCCAGGGTGGCAGTTTTCGGGTCTGGTCAGGAGGGGGCTGCCTGTGACCTCGTGGAACTGAGTGGCGGGTGCGATGAAGTGTACGATGCCGTAGTGGTTGAGGACTCGCCACGGGGGTCTTTCTCCTATACTCCGTCGCCTCGTCGGTCGCCCAGCCGTTGGAACCGTCGCCGGACCATCTCTTCATCTTCCTCGTCACCGACCGACGACCCTGGATGGGTCCTTCCTATTCGGGCCATCCAGGAGGCCCAGGTTAGGGCTGAGGAGGCTAACGCTGCACGGTTTGCCTCCCTGCACGGGATGCTTGCACTGATGGCGGGAGGCTTGGAGCGTCCTCCTCCCATTCCTCCTGTGCTTCAACCTTGCGTTTTGGTTGTTCGACACTATTGCCTCCTAGGCTTGCTCTTGCTTGCCTCTCTCCGGATTTACTAAACCTTCTTGCAGGGCACCAGTTTTCGTCTGCTTCCAGCTCCTGAGCCACAGTCTACCCTCCATTGAACTCACCACTACCTTGAGTTCCTGAGCCGCAGTCTTCACCTATCTGGGACTCACCAATACCTTGCGGTTCCTGCAGCACGGTCTTAACCTCCTTTGCGCTCTCCTGTCCCTTGAGGTTCCTGCGACACGGTCTTACCCTCCTTTGCGCTCACCTATGCCTTGAGTTCCTGTGACACCGTCTTCACCTACTTTGCCCTCGCTCATACCTTGCGGTTCCTCCGGCGCAGTCTTCCCTACATTGGGCTCCCAATACCTTGAGGTTCCTGAGACACTGTCTTAACCTCCATTGTGCTCGCCAATCCCTTGGGATGTCTTTTTCCTTCCCTCCCCGGTGCCGCAGGTCTCTCGGACGGGCTGTACTCCGCTCGCTCCGCCCTGGTGCGTGGATGACTCCCGCTCCTGGTCGGTCCTATGACTCGACACGTTCTCTTATAAAACCACTCCCTTTATTACTGCAATCTGCCTGACGTCCTTCAACGGTGTCTTTGGCTTTGCTGCGCGGGACCCTTTCGGCCTCTCCACTTCAGTTGGGAATGTTTTTCTTACGGGCCTCTGGCGTCTGGGCTAGGGCCTCACGGGGCCCGTTCCGCCCTAGGGTGGGCTCTCTCCTCCTCTCGGTCGGGCCTCTGCTTTGCCTCTGTTCTTTACCCACGGACGCTCCCACGTCAACTGTGATGCTAGACCATTCAGTTGGGACGCTTGGATGTACATCTCTGATGTTTTTACCCAGGGAGGCTCCCACGTCGGCTATCGTGCTAGACGATTCTTTTGGGACTCTTGGATGTTCCTGGCCTTTCACCTTTACTGGTACCTACGGGCCTCTGACGTTTGCCTACCCTACGCCCGCTCCTCCCTGGTGCGGCGCCTCCGCTCTGGTGTGGTGACTGTCTTTTTATTTCCGTGGATGCTTCCACGTCTGCTGTCCTGCTTGTCTATTCTGCCGGAACTCTTGGGTGTTTTCCCTTTCACCCTTCCTGATGCCTCAAGCCTCTCCCATCCGACTGCACTACAGCTGCCCTGCCCTCGAGCGGGTATTCCCGCTCTTGGCCAGTTCTCTTCCATGCTTCTCCTGACACCATCCCGGTTCCTCACCTGTCCTATACCGCTCTCCGCACTGGAGCGGAGCTTACTTTCTGCTCCAGACCGGGATTTCCGCCCCAGCGCGGAGCGGGCCGTTCGGGGACCCCTCCACTCTGGGTCGGTTCTCGGTGGGCTTTGCCTTGCCTCTGGATGGGCCCTCCGTTGCCGTCTTTCATCTTCCTACTTTTGCAGTCATTCATCTTACTACTAGCTCCGGCTCGCTCCCTTGCCTCCCTAGGCTAGGTCATTCATCTTCCTACTGGCACCATCTCGCTCCATTGCCTCCCTCGGCCTCCTGGGCTGCTCCTGCTGCGTGCACCGCTCTCCGCTCTGGTGCGCAGCTTCCATTTCCGCTCCAGGGCGGCGAGGGCCCTTCGACCATTCTGGCCCACTCCGCTCTGGGTCGGTGCTAGGGTGCTTTGCTTTCCCTCTGGATAGGGACTCAGTTGCAGTGGTTCACGGACTTCTCTTTTTTATCGGACTGTGCTCCCACTCTACTCTGATGGTAGGGTGGAGAAGAGGCGTCTTCTCCTCTTCAGTGCCTTCACCCTTTGGGTATTCTTATTATCCTCTTCAATTTTAAGGCTTTCATGCCTTCCTTCTGGGGATTTGCACCTGCCCCTTGGTCTTTTCTGACCGGGGTTTTTCGGGGTTCTTGCTCTTGCTGGTTCGCCTGGTCTCTCCCTGACCCTCCGCATGGGGGGTCCCTCTTCACCCCTCACCTCGCACAGGGGTGGGGGGGGGGGGTTACTCACTTTCATGAAAGGTGCTCCATTTTCGAGGTGTAGTGAGCACTTTTGTGCGTCCTTCGGCCCTTGTGCCTGTTCATTTTCAGGAGTTTTTATTCCAATATTTGTGCACCCATGCATTATCCTCCTGTATAGCCCTCCGTTCGAAGGGCCCCCCTTTTTCGTCCTTTCCTTCCTCCACAAGGGAAGGGGGTAATCTCCTGTCACGGATTTACCGGTTTTTCACGTTATTGTGCTTACACACACTTCCTGGGCTTCCTACATGGGACGGCAGTATCTTTTTCCTTTCCGATTGCAAGGAGGATTTCACTTCCTTCCTGCGCACACCATGGGTGTGTCCGTCCTGCCATGCCTGTTGGACGTAGAGAGTGTCCTCCCCTTATCTCATGCTACAGCCGCGATGGTTTTCACCCTCGGAGATATAGATCGTGGCTCGTGGATATTGTCCTTTGTGTCTCGTCCTCCTTCCCCGGACACGGATGGGGCGGGGTCTCGCCTCTGCACTATGTAGTCGGGAATTGCTCTCTATGTCAAGGACCACTTCCATTGGATTCCGCACTTCGTAAGACGGAGGGGTGCGCGCCATGCGTCCTCTTACCTCTGCTGTCTCCGTGGCGCCAGGCCGCCTTTCCTCCTGTGCCTCGTTCGGGCGTCCTCGCGGTTTCCGAGGACGCCGAAACGACGGTGTGACGTCGCTCTCCTTCCCCATATCGCCGACGATTCCCGCCTCCTACGTCCGGTTCATGCCATACATGTGGC
This sequence comes from Paralithodes platypus, assembly GCA_032716605.1. Classification (NCBI taxonomy): domain Eukaryota; kingdom Metazoa; phylum Arthropoda; class Malacostraca; order Decapoda; family Lithodidae; genus Paralithodes; species Paralithodes platypus. Next base: position 33,268,417 of record CM064492.1, read on the forward strand.
TCTGGACGTGGCTCGGGTGCCCGTCACACTGCATGCAACCTCCCTGCCCGGGCCTGCCGCCCTGTGGACGGCTGCTCTGTCGAATGGACGGAGCGCCCGGGTAGTATGGTCTTCCCTACACACCGTGTTCAACGACCTAGCGGCCTCCTGGAGTGTTCCACAGGTGGCCTGGTTCGCCTCCTGCGGGGCGACCGGGTTGCCTGTGTTCCTGTCCCGCTGGATTACTCCTCCGGCGGAGGTCCCGGTGGCGTTCAGCAAGGACTGGCGCAGGTGGCGGTCGGTTTATGTGTGTTCCACCAACCGCCGCCCTTTTTGATGTGCAAAGTCCTCCACAGGCTGAGAGGGTACCAGTGCTTCGTTTGGTTGTAGCGCCCATCCGGCCGGCCCAAGCCTGGTCCGCTCGGCTGAAGCGGTGGTACCCGAGTCCAGTTCCCCTAGCGATCTCCGATTTCCACTTGGTATCGATTGGTGTCCTAGGGACCTCGTTAGCCTTCACATCGTGGATGTTGTGAGGCAGGGTGGATGCCTAAGTTTAGTCGTTCTTTGAATGTCAAATCCTCTCCCCTGGATTCATTTTACATGGCAGACTTACGGTTCTCACTGACACAGTTTTCCTTCTTGGTTTCCTACCCATCACGGACGCGCCCATCGGTGGCGTTTGTGTTTCACTACCTCCATTGGTTACTCTTGAGAAGCGTCCCAACGTCTGCACCACTCTTACGAACCGCCTGTCGGCCATTCGGGTACTGTTTGAGACTTTCACGGGGTTGGTCGTTCCTCCCTAGGACTTGGGTTCTTTTTGCGATCCTGCTTTATGCTTCGTCCGACGCCGCGTCAGCTTCCTCCTCAGTGGTTTCTGGTGGAGGATCTCGTCTGCCTCTTACGCTCATTACCCCACGCCTGCACACTTCCGTGACATGACATTGTTCTTTATGGCTTTGGCGACAGGTGAAGGAGTCCCCAGAGATGACTGCCAGGTCTAGGGTCCGACATTCCTTACATCGTTCTCCCGTCCTTGAGTCAGTTACTTTGGCTCCGTCTGTTCGTTTGGTTGCTACGACCGTACGCGACGCTCCCGTTTTTATGCTTTTCCTGTACCGGCTTTCCAACATGGTAGGGTTCATCATCCGTTATGCCCGATTCAAACCCTGCGTCCATATGTGTCCTCGACCAGGCCAGTGTCGGGGTTGCCTTTACGGGTGGTGCCTCCGACCTGTAGGAGACTAGGTCGACGTGCTGTGGGACTTCGCCTGTGTCAGTAGTTTCGGGCCAGTAACCCTGACGTTCTGGACGCTGCTCATGTTGTCCGTTCGTACGCTGCTACGTTCTGATTTTACATAATCTTTCTCATCCGAACGTTGCCGACACGGGGCTTTGGTCTTCCCCCACCACGTTTGTCTCCTCCTCTCTGGCCTTGTCCACAGGCAGGCCGGGACGTCCTTGTAGTGCGTTGGGCCAGCAGGTTCACTCGGGGTCTACCTGCAGCGTTCCTTCTGTCTCTTGTCCTTCTCCCTTCTTGTTCTTCTTTTATTGGGGGAAGGGGGGGGGGGGGTATTGCACTATACCCATACTTGCGCCTAAGTTAAAGGATTAATAACTAGGTTACGATTTTGATATAATTTCTCATCTTAAAGTATACTCCGTTCTGTTGGTAGGTCTTGGCCTCATACCACTGAACTTTTCTCATGGCTTTCAGTGCTGGTCACTGTGTCTGCTCATGTCTTTTCTCGTCGCCCCCTGTACGGTCCTCCTCTTCGACGTATGTCAGTCTTTACTCGTTACATTCTGGGTCTTCCTGCCTTCGTCCGGAAGAAGGGGGGGGGGGGGGGGGAGCATCCTGGACTTCATATGTTATGATGAAATGCAGCATTCTTTGTCTTAGGTTCATTATCCCATGGCATCAGACTTGACTGTACTTGACCTCTCTTGATATGCACCTGTCAGTACACTCTTTCTATAAACTCTCTTGTTTAAGTCGGTCTTTCCATGGTCCTGATATTTCCTAAGGGCTATAGTTTGTGTTTTCAGCTTGTATGTCCGCCTCCAATTTGGTACTCTAGCTCTACGTTGGAACGTAGAGGCTACTACTAAATTGGGAGGTTTAACGACCCTCCCAATACCAAATGAGGTAAACCTCCTATTTGGTCGTAGCCTCGGAGTATCCAACGTCATAGTATCCCGCCCTCGCGCCGTACCCCTGCCCATCCAATCTTGTCTCTTGTAACTTGATACCGGGAATGCCCAATGAACCCTGTCGGGTAGTGGGGTGGATCCGTCAAGACGGCTGAAGGAGCCAGATAGGATGGCCTAAAATCCCGTAATTTTCTCTTCTTTCTCATCAATATTTTCTTATTTTCCTTTTCAAATAGTGGCCTCCAAAGTATGTACAACGTACCTAGTAGAGAGAGTAAGGTGCTACACTAGATGTTATCGTTTTATCGCGCTAGTGATTTCGATAATTGCCCGCTCTAGAGCGGAGCAAAATTATACGATAAGTATATAGCTCTAGCTCTACGTTGGATACTCCAAGGCTACGACCAAATAGGAGGTTTACCTCATTTGGTATTGGGAGGGTCGTTAAACCTCCCAGTATGTGTTGAGAATGAACAGAGCGAGTTCTTTGATCTGAATTTTGGGTTAAAGAAAGGGTGTGTGATGTCCCCGTGGTTGTTCAATATATACTGAACTGTATATGGATGGAGTCATAAAAGAAATGCAAGGATGAGCAGTGGATGTTGGTGTACCACTAATAAGGGAAGGCAACGAGTGGAATGACAGAGTTGATAGAGAAGGTATGTGGAAAGTACTGAGAATATATGGAGTAGATGGCAAGTTGCTGAAAGCAGTGAAGAGTATGTATGAGAGTGCAAAGGTATCAGTACGTGTGAAGAATGAACAGAGGGAGTTCTTTGATCTGAATGTTTGGTAAAGCAAGGGTGTGTGATGTCCCGATGGTTGTTCTATATATACAGTATATGGATGGAGTCATAAAAGAAATACAAGGAAGAACAGTGGATGTTTGTGTACTGCTGTTTGCTGACGATATGAATGGGAGTTGCAGGGTCTGGTAAATATGTTTGGAACAGTGTGCGAAAAATGGAATCTGAAGGTAAATGCGGGGAAGAGCAAGGTTATGGTCTTCGAAAGGGGTGAAGCCACTGAGTGTGAGGTGAAGTTGAACGGTCAGGCTATGGAGATTGTCAGCTCATTTAACACCTTACGAGCGGCCTATGCGGTTTATTTATATGTACCGCCCAGCGGGGTATTTTTAGCCAAAATAGGGCTGTTTACGTGATCATTTTCATGCCTAAATAAGACCCAGAACGTAAAACAAGTATCTATCCCTGAAAGGGCATAAACAGAGCTTTCGAATGACACCATAACGATCCTTTTATGATGGCTAGTTTTCTTGCAATAACCGTGCAACGCGGGTGCAAAAAGCATGTAATTAGGCACTTTCCCCATACAATTCCGTATATAGCGAGTGAGAGAGGGAGGGAGGAGGTGGGATTCGTGTCAGTAGGTTCGCCGCGGTGGTCTGGAGCAGTCATACGCTCGCTACTCTCCTGCCACCACTTGTCTCTCTCTCTCAGCAACATTACGTGCTGAAATTGCCACACGACCTATGTCGAGCGCCGCCACATAGTCCAGCTTTATTTAACTCGACTTATGTTGCTCGCCGCTAATTAAGGGTTAAGTATCTTGGCAGTGTACAGAGTAAAGATGGGAGTATGGATGAAGAAGTGTGGGAGAGGGTGCAACAGGGGAAGAGGGTTGTAGGAATGCTGAAAGCAGTAACATGAAATAGGGTGGTCAGCATGGAACTGAAGAAGTCATTGCATGACAGTGTGGTACTCCCGACACTGACTTACGGAAGCGAAGCATGGACGTTGTTGGAGAGATTCAAACCAAGAGTGAAAGGGATGGAAATTAGTTACTTGAGAAGTGTGTGCAGAGTTACATGGAGGGATAGACAGACGAATGAGGAAGTACGAGAGAGGTGTGGTGTGAATGTACTGGAAAGTGCGAAAAAGAACACCTTGAGATGGTTCGGCCATGTGGAACGTATGGCAAGCGAGAGAATGACTAAGAGCGTGTACGAGTGAGGTGGAAGGACAGAGGGAGAAATAAACCGAGAGAGAGGTGGAAGGATGGAGTTAAGAAGTATATGCGTGAAAGCGGTGCTGGATGGGAGGAGGGGCGTCGACTGACTGGGGACAGAGGTGCATAGGGTGTTTCGTTTGTGGCCAATCCTTCGGGGATCAAGGCGTCCGTCAATAGATAGATGGATAAATTCATCTTTAGGGCTATTTCTTACATTTTCTTTATCCTGTTAGTGTACTTTATTAAATTTGTTGGTAATGTAGTTGGTAATTGGTGTAATTTTACATATTTCAGATAAAGGATGTCAACAGAATAACAAATGATGAGCTGAAGAGACGTTTAGGTATAAAGAGTATTAGCGAGGAGATGCGTACAAGTAAACTGGGATGGTATGGACATGTGGAGAGAATGGATGAACAAAATTGAGTGAAAAGATGCAGGTCTGCGATTGTGGAGGGAGCTGCACCAAGGGGTGGACCAAGTAAGACCTGGGATCGGACTATACGTGCCGATCTCAAATCCAAAAACTTGACAAGTAAAGCATCCCTTAACAGGGTTGCCTGGAACGCCGCCATTAGGAAAAGAGACTGAAACTGCACATCTGTGTGGAGCACTCAGTCTTAAAATGTTATGTACGTATGTATGTATAAATCTGAAGAGCACATGCAATCTATTTAGGCATTTTCAGTCAGTATTGCTGGGTAAAGGGTTAACATATTAATCTTTTGGAGTATTTCTTCCATTTATTTATCCTGTTAGTGAGTTTTATTGATTTCAGTGCTACTGTAGTGGTATTTGGTGTAATTTTACATATTTTAGATAAATCTGAAGAGGACATGCAATATATTTGGGCATTTTCAGTCAGTATTGCTGGGGAAACGGTTAGCATACTGTAGTCATCTTAGGAAGGGAAGAGGATGTGTAGCTCAGATTTTTGCCCGGAAATGTGTTGTGGAGAAATATCTGGAGAAGCGACAAAAGTTGTATGCTGCATTTATGGAGTTGGAGAAGGCCTATGACATAATTGATAGAGAAGGTATGTGGAAAGTACTGGTACTGAGAATATACGGAGTAGATGGCAAGTTGCTGAAAGCAATGAAGAGCATGTATGAGGGTGCAAAGGTGTCAGTATGTGTGGATAATTAACAGAGCGAGTTCTTTAATCTGAATGTTGGGTTAAAGCAAGGGTGTGTGTGATGTCCCCATGGTTGTTCAATATATACCGGTACAGTATATGAATGGAGTCATGAAAGAAATACAAGGAAGAGCAGCGGATGTTGGTGTACCGCTGATAAGGGAAGGAAACGAGTGGAAGTTGCCTCAACAGTACAGTACCGGTACTACTGTTGCTGACAACACAGTTCTGATGAGCGATAGTGAATGGGAGTTGCAGGGTCAGGTAAATATGTTTGGAACAGTGTGTGAAAAATGGAATCTGGAGGTAAATGCTAGGAAGAGCAATATTATGGTCATTGAAAGGGGTGCAACCATAGAGTGTGAAGTGAGGTTGAACGGCTATGAAGAATGTCAGCTCATTTAAGTATTTGGGCAGTGTGTTGAGTAAAGATGTGAGTAGGCCTATGGATGAAGAAGTGTGGGAGAAAGTGTAACAGGAGAAGAGCGTTGTAGGAACTCTGAAAGCAGTAAGAAGAAATTAGGTGGTCAGCATGGAAGTAAAGAAGTCCTTGCATGACAGTGTGGTAATCCCGACATTGACTTATGGGAGGGAAGCATGGACGTTTCTGACTGGGATTGATTATTGATAATCATCGGTTATGCTAGTTGGAAAATTAGTGGGGTAGAATGTAGAGTTCGGGTGTACCGCCAGCCTTGTTTACACTACGCGGAGCGGCGGCGGACGCTGGCCATCATGTTCCCATCTATTTGACTGCTTTTGGATACAATAATAGGTTGAGGGGGTCACCCCCCCCCCCCATGACATATTGTCATCATCATATATATTGCCAGCAGGAGGCAAATAACCGAAAAAAAACGCCTTCAAAATAGACGCGAACTAAAGGCTGGTTCACACATAGCCGAGTCGGTGTGCGAGTCCAACACGAGTGATGAAATTTTGCTATTCAGCAATGACTCGTCGATACTCCTCAACACTCGTATAGACTCGTGCTACGCTCGTGTATACTCTTTGTTTACTCGACACACTCGTGGGTACTCGCCACGGGGTCCAAAAATTTCATGCATGCATGAAATTTTTGGGTCCCGTGGCGAGTACCCACGAGTGTGGCCTAAATACGTGTAGACCCGTGTACATACGTGTTAACTCGTGTTTGACTCTGAATAACTCTTCGTTATTCGTGTTAACTCGTGTTGACTCGTGTAAACCCGTGTAACACTCTTTGGTGATTCGTCGCTTTTCGTCATCATTTCGACGTTGACGAAGCAACACATGTCTACACGCAACAACACGTATGTAACACACATGCAACGCATATCAACAAGAGTAGAAAGCACGAATGTGAGTGCCAAAATTTGGTGCCCCCATGATGCCAGAGTTTACACGATTCAAACACGAGTGAAAACACGAGTAAACAGGAGTAAACACGATCCACTGAGAAAAAAACACGAGTGTAACACGAAAAAGCAAGTGTCATTTGAAATACCGTTATTTCAAAAATGTAGGACGAATCAACGAGAGTTTACACAAGTTTACACGGATGTAACACGAGTCAACACGTGTGCAACAGAGATCCAACGAGAGTCAATGCGTTGTCTTTCGTGTTGATCCGTATAACAATCGTGTTGATCCGTGTAACAATCACGTTGACTCGTGTTAGACTCGTCCATACTCTTTGTTTACGTGCCCTGGAATGTGGCCATTATTTTTCAAATTTTTGACACTCGTGTTGGGTTCGTGTTACACTCGTTTTGACTCTCAGTTACGCGTACAGACTCTTGCATGAACACGTTTTGACTCGTATTGACTCGAGTTAACTCGTGTTACACTCTCCTTGACTCGGGAGCAATTGCTACTCGCGGCCGACTCAACCTCCAGCGACGGCGATAATCGACGAGTGTGACTCGTGTTGGACTCGCGCACCGACTCGGCTATGTGTGAACCAGCCTTTAACCACGGTGATCGACATATGTAAACATGACGGCGGCGGTGTCGGCGTCGGACACTTGCGATAATGTTCCCGTCTATTTTCAATGCCATTGGATACAATAATATGTTGAGGGGGGGCTTTGCCCCCATGACGTGTTGTCATCATCATATATATTGCCAGTAGGGGGCAAACAACCAAAAAAATTGCCGCAAAGCCCTCCCCTCAACATATTATTGTATCCAATGGCAGTCAAAATAGACGGGAACATGATCGCAAGCGTCCACCGCCGCCGCCGCCGTCATGTTTACATGGTCGATCACCGCAGTTACTGTAAGTTCGCCTTTATTTTGAATTTTTGACGACGATTTTTTTTGGTTAGGCCTATTTGCCCCCTGCTGGCAAATTATATGATGATGACAATATGTCATGGGGGGGTGTTTGCCCCCTCAACATATCGTATCCAACGGCATTCAAAATGGATGGGAACATGATGGCAAGCTTCCGTCGCCGCTCTGCGCAGTGTAAACAATGGTGGCGGTACGCCCGAACTCTACATTCTACCCGGCTAGGCCTATATTATAGGCTACAATAAATAAGTAGGCTAGGCTATTTTATCTATAGGCTATGCCTAGTCTAATATTACAATTTAAGGTAGCATTCAAGTTGACTACAGCAGGACTTACCCTTAACCAGGTATAGGCTATCCTAGTGTTTACTAGGCCCTATACCCCTTTGAAAGGACATTAGCCTAGCCTAACCTAACAACCTTACCTAACCTATTATAGTAGGCTATTATGGGTGGGGGCTGCTGCCCCCACACCCCGATTGTTGGTGTATTTGTCTATTTTGTCTGTGAAGTGGGAATTTTTTCAATTTGTTGATAACGAAAATCCTCCATGCGGACTATAGCCTATGGAGAAAAATATGGCGAATCTATTGTTGCCTATTATCTCTAATAAATTGTTTCTCATAATGCTGCAGTAGTGTCGTTTAAAATACCAACCATTTAATTGTGTGCCTTTAAATCATCATCATCATCATCATCATCTCCGACGCCTTGCTTCCCCCTGGGAAACCCCCACTAGAGGATGGCCATGACAGAAACGTCTCCAAGCTACTTTGTCAAGACATGCCTCCTTTGCCCGTGCCACAATGCCCCTTCCACTACGTGGAAGTTTTTCTTCAATATATTTTTCCAATTTCTTTTCCCATACCATAGGTGGTCTTCCACTACTAGCGGTTCCACTCACCTGACTCCCATATATCTTTCTTGGCATTCTGTCTTCATCCATTCTCTGAACATGACCATACCACCTCAAAGTACTTCTCTTTATCCACTCAACCACACCACAATCAATGCCCAAAGCCTGCTCTTCCATTCCAAAGGACTCGTACACTTCCCTATTACTTGGCCCATCTAGCCTATTCATGCCAGCTGCCATTCTGAAAAAGCTCATCTCCACAGCTCTTAGTTTGAAGAGGTCCTCGTCACTTGCCGTCCATGTCTCGCTTCCATACGAGAGTGTTGGGAGCAGCACACTGTTTCTCAGTTACTTTTTGACTTCCTGGCTAACCATTCTTCCTTTGAGAATACTATCAAGTTCTCCAATCACTTTTCTCCCTTGCATTTTTCTCTCTTTTATCTCACTCTCCATTTTACCATATTTGCATAGTACAGCTCCCAAATACTTGAAACTTTCAACCTCTTCTAGTACTTCATTTTTCAATTTTATTTTACAACTTTTCTTGTGTTCTTTCTTGATTCTATATTTTTCCTTAAAATCTATAGTTTCATGCATTCTTCTCTCAAACACCATTACCTTACATTTCCCTACATTGACCTTTAACTTTCTCTTTTCACATACCCTGTCAAAGTCAGTGACCACTCTCTGAAGTTCTTCAGCATTTTCCGCCAACAGGACTGCATCGTCCGCATATAGGCATGTTAAAATCTTCCATGTTCTTCCCTCTGATTCCAGTCTAGCTCCCACACCCATTGATACAGCCCTACATTCCCTAATCACTCCATCCATGTATATATTGAACAACCAAGCTGACATGACACATCCCTGTCTTACACCTACATTGACCTCAAAACTTTCACTTAACTTATCCCCTACCTTCACATTTGCCATTGCATTCCTATAAAAAGGTTTTACTGCCATTAGCAACTTTCCTCCCACACCATATACTGTTAACACATCCCACAGGCCCTCCCAGTCTACTTTGTTGTAGGCTTTTTCCAAATCCATGAATGCTGCATAGAGTTTTCTGTTTTTGGCCAGATACTTCTCTACCAACAATCGCATTGAGGCTATCTGGTCAACGCAGCCCCTGCCCTTTCTGAAACCTCCCTGTTCCTCGCCTATTTTGTCATCCGTTATCTTCTGTAGCCTCTGTGTTACTACTCTTGCGTGTACCTTTCCAGGTATGCTAAGCAAGCTAATTCCCTATAATTCTTACACTCTTCTTTACTACCCTTCCCTTTGTACAAGGGTACTATCACTGCTTTCCTCCAGTCCTCTGGTACACTTTCCTTTTCCCATACTAATTTACATAACCTATGCATTATATCAACAGCTTCTTCTCCTCCATATCTCAGCATTTCACCTGGGATGTTATCTACTCCAGCAGCTTTGCCCATTTTAAGTCTATTGATTGCTTCTTTTACTTCTTCTCTGCTTATCTGGCTTTCAACTACCCTGTTTATTCTACCTCTCTCCATTCCTATGGATGAGATCTTTGCCTTCCCCCTACTCTTTACAGCTAAGCTACTAAAATTATCTTTCCATACTTTCACCACACCATCACCCTCTACCACTTCCCCATTCATGTCCCTCATCCTACCACCTGAGACACTCTCAGTCTTCTTCCCTCTGGCTTCTTTCACAGCTCTGTAGTATGCTTTCCTGTCATTCAGAAACTGTTCACTAATCTTTCTCCCATATGCCTCATCTGTCTTCCTTTTAGCGTCTTGTATCGCCCTCTTCACTCTTTGTTTCAAATTTTTATATTCTTCTTTCCTCGCATCTCTAGTTTCTCTAGGTATATTCTTTTGCAGCATACTCTTTCTGAACTCTTTCTTCTTTTTCACTATTTCTTCTATCTCTTTACTAAACCATGCGTTACCTTTCTTCTTCCACATTTTAAAGGTTTTCTTCCCACATACTTTCTCAGCTGCTTTAATCATGGAGTCTCTTGTACCTTTCCATACTTCGTCTACAGTATTTCCCAGATCTATCATAACATCCATGTCCTTTATAGTCTCTTTCAGGATGTCCTTGTATTTTGTTGCATTACATTCTTCATTTAATTTTCTCACATTTATTCTCTCTACTGTCAGTTTTCTCTCTTTCTTCTCATATTTCCACTCTTTCCTTATCCTCACTTTTGTCAGCACTGTATAGTGGTCTGATCCCGTCAGCATACCTCTTACAGCTTTTGAATCTAAAATTCTTCCTTTTAGTCCGGAGTCCATCATGGCGTAGTCAATTAGAGATTTCTGTTCCTGCTCACCTTCACCTCTGTGCCATGTATATCTATGAATGTGACGATGTTCAAAAAATGTGTTAGCCAGAAACATCTCTCTCTCCGCACACACTTCTAAAAGGAAGTCACCATTCATATTCCTACCCTCCACACCCCATTTACCCACTATACCTTCTATCTCCTCGTTTCCAACTCTACCATTCATGTCGCCTACTAATATTACTTGTGTACACTCTTGCCTTTCTCTTATACATTTATTGACTTTATTCCAAAATTTTATATTTTCTTCCGCACCTTTCCCAGTTTCTTGGTTGACTGGTGCATAGACACACATAAAAGTATACCTATCTATCCCAATCTTGCACTCACACCATACAATTCTTGAGTCCACGCATCCATAGTTTTTCACACACTTCCTCAACCTTTCTGACAAAATTACTGCTACCCCTTCCTTTTTCTTACGTTTATATCCTGCATCCAATCCAGACCAGACAACCCATCCTTCCCCACCCCACAAATCATGCTCACTCTCACCATCCCACACTCCAGAACCCAACAGGTGCGTCTCACCTACCCCACACACATCCACACATCCATCTTTAAGCTCTCGCATCAGACACTCTCTCTTGCTAAAATCATTTATGCCATTGGCATTGAAGGCACAGACACGGAGCACGCTTTCCTTCACCCGAACGACGTTTCCACCACTTTTCTGCTTTGTTCCTCCACCCCCGAGGGGGTCCTGGCCGGCAGCATACCGAGCACAGTTGTTTCCCAGGAGGACTTGGGGCCTGGACATAATGCCTCCAAACAGGGCGCCGGATTGTCAAAAGTATACTAAAAGAAAAACTAAAAACTGATACCAACATCAGTAAAAAAACATACAACACAGTAAAAATGAAAATATTAAGAAGATAGGGAGAACAAAAATATACAGGGGACAACAGAAATATAGTTACAAGGGGGATAATTTTTATAGTGGAAATTAAAAGAGGATTTAAAATTAAAAACAAAGTGTGCTGCTGAAGAAAATAGCACACCCGCCCTCCCCTTTAGTTCCACCGTCAAGCAAAAATAAAAATGTTAGAAATTTAAAAGGGAGGATTAAAATAAGGACGGTGTAATAACGAGGCTACCTCGAGAAGGCAGGGTAGGACTTACTTACCGTAACTAGTCACGGTAAGCTACAGAGGTGCGTTTTAGCAAGACTTTAACCAATACCGTACTTATATGCAGATGACAGGACCTCTAAACCTCATTGGTTACGATGCCTTTAAAAATGACCTAAATTAGGCTATAGGCTACTGGAAGATTAGAAGAATCTTTAAGAAAGACTAGGTTAGGGTTATTGTCGTGCCAAAGCTAGATTATAGCCTAAATATAAAAGGAAGTGAATAAAATGAAATATGCCGAAAAAAAACGCCGTCAAAATACACGCGAAGTTAACCGCGGCGATCGCCCTATGTAAAAATGACGACCGTACACCCGGTAACTACATCCATCCCATTAAAAGTTGCTGTGGGACACAAAATATGTTGAGGGGGTCTCTGCGGCTCTGCCCCCCCCCCACGTCGGCGCGTCACGTATTATGATGTACGGTAAGTCATCATCATCTGTGCTAATTCATAGGATCCCCAATTAAGGACAAAGTCAATCAACAGACGAAATAAGCTCCCAAATTACAATAACATAGCGGCCCGCCGTTTATGGGCGACTTTTTACACGTCATTTTAGATGTTACTTTCATGCCTGGTCTAGTCCTAATAGATTTTTCCAAAGAATCAAACTTAAATTAAAAGGAAGTAGCCTAGCCTACAGTTTATAGGAAGGCTATTCCAACATGCATTCCAGAACTTAGGCTAGCCTAGGCCTAGGCTATATGAAAATTTGTGGGTGGTCTGCCAAAAAAGAATCACTAGGCCTATTAGGCTATGGGTAGGCTAGTATGGGGTGCATTTTGCAAATCTTCTGAACTCTTAGGCCTAGGCTAGGCTAAATTAAAACTCACAAAATCTGAGTAAAACCAGCACTAGAATTTTGTCTTGTCTTGTCTTGGGGGCTAAGGGCAACCTCAGGCGAATACTCGCCCGCTCCGGCCCTACCGTAGTCGCGGAGATCCTATGTCACAATTAAATTAGTTTATAGTTAAGGTTAAAATTCACCACCGTGTCACTTTCACTCTAGGTCATTCGTAGAACCGTAACACTGTAAAGGCAACAACCCAATAGCAGGTCATCAGGTGGCGAACCAGAGACCTACAAACCGCGGTATCATACTAGGGCCAGAGCAATGTCTTGAAGCGAGGTGCCCTTATCAACCAACCCCAGACAATCCAGTAGGAGCTGTCGGAAGGAATCCATCTTTGAAGCCAGAAAGGGATGCCCATCCACATGCTCAGTGACGGGACGAGGCGAGGCTTAGGAGGCATATGTAGGACGACCAGATGTAGGATGTGGAGGGGAAGAGGTACCGTACGACGATACATGGGATGCGGAGACTGCGGAGGGAAGAGCTCGTCAAAGTCATACGGTTCCTCAGGACCTCAACAATAACCGGGGGACGGCCGGTGCGGGCAATGGTCGATCGCCGTAGTTAATATAAGTTCGCGTCTATTTTGACGGCAATTTTTGTTGTAGTTAGGCTAGGCCTAGGCTATTTGCCCCCTGCTGGCAATATATATGATGATGACAATATGTCATGGGGGGTGATTGACCCCCTCAACATATTATTGTATCCAAAGATCTCTACCCTCTGTATCTCAAAAAGGGCTAGAGCAAATTGGCTGTAAATTTCCACATCTAGGCTATTCCTTGACAGATTTGCTCCCTCCAATTAATATTTATTAGCATAAATTCAGCCTAGTTTAGCCTATAAAACAAAAACTAACATTTATTTAGCCTAGGCCTACATATAAAAAGAAAAAACCAACTCGTACTGCAATTATAAGCATAAATATGAGTATCTAAGTTACAAAGCAAATGCTTTTGTATAGCCTAAAATAAACCATAAAATTGTCATCTTTCAACTGTTGAGGTCATAAATATAAAAAAATATATACATTAGGAAAAAATGCGTTAAGAGTTGTGTTAGCGGGTCTATCGTCCCCTTTATTTACGTAGTCGCACGCTCGCAGTTACATTCGCGTCTAATTTGACTGTGGTTATTTGCCCCTGCTGGTGATATAGATGATGATGACAATAAGTCATAGGGGGATAAAGCCCCCTCAACCCATTATTGTATCTCACGGCCAGGCGTTGGGTAAATTGTTTTGTTACCGGCCGGCGGATTGAGGGTGGCTTTACCAAGTTTACCCCAGCAGTTAAATTAGAAGCGAATGTAGGCCTAACTGCGAGCGTGCGACTAGGCTATATAAACAAAGCTTTTGGTATGCCCACAACTACAACTCTTACCAAAACTGCAATTAGCCTATTTTTGTTTGTTTTTTCAGTCTAGGCTAAATTGTGGAGGCTAGGCTAAATTATTTAGCTGCAATTAGCCTAGCCTATTTTTGTTTGTTCTTCAGTCTAGGCTAAATTGTGGTAGGCTAGGCTAAATTCTTTAACATGTGTACTATTGTGTAGGCCTGTGCTTTCCAATAGCCTAGAAGTAAAAATATGTAGCCTAGCCTAATGCAATTATACTAAAACCCAAGCCTACCTGAATATATGCAGAGCTCAACAGCAAAAACAAAAAAAATATGTTGAGCAGTGAAATCAAATTAAGCTAGCCTAGGCCTAGGCCTGTTTTCTCATAGGCCTAATAACCTAATGAAGTATACTATAGCCTAACCTAATTTAAGTTATTTCACAAAATACTAATAGGCCTACCCAGCCCTCCTCATGCATTATTTTCCATTGTAAAATAAGTTTGTGCTTAACTGCAGTTGTTGTTGTTGTTGTTGTTGTTCCCCAAGCTGCCTGGCCGAACAGCCCCAAGGCCCCGAGTAAGGCCAAGGCCATAAACGAGCGACCCCACAGAACCCTCTCTGCCGACCACAATAAAGCCTGGGTGACCGAAGCCACTCCATGGCGGGGGACTGAGAGGGTGCGTAAACGCCCGGGAAACCAAAGCCCCACCCAGGGCCCTGTGCCCCTCAGCAATTATGAAGAGAAAGTTGAGGGGCAAAGGAATAATGTGACGCTTTAGCTTCCAATCTTGGTAGATTGGGAGGTCAATCCACGGAAGAGACGCCGTCACTCGAGATCTAGAAAATATATAAGTAAAAGGAACAGTCAGAGTAAGCTATGGGTATGGCAGAGATCGCTCAGGTCTCACTCTGATAGACCAGCCCATCACCTGCAGTAATGAAAGGTAGCCTATAAATAGGCTAGCCAATGTTGGCTGTGCAATTGTCTCGATTTGACTATTTTTACCTAATTAGGCCTAAAGCAGCCTGAGCCTATTCCCAACCCCCAAACAGTATCCCATGTTAAGCCCTAGGCTAGGCCTAGGCCTAATCCCACTCTCAATCAAAATTCGAACTGCTAAATTCGTATCTACCGGTAGCACTGCCTAGGCTAGGCCTATATTTTTCGTGAATAGATATAGAAAATGGTTTAAAGGAAAGACCATCCTATATTATGTTCAAATAATATGTAATAGCACTGTGTATGGTTGTATTAAATTTAAATAGTGATAGATGTGTATATTAATGGGATAAATACTCCGAAGTTCGCATACGTTCAGAAAATTATAGTGCAACACTGTTGCCAGATACTAATCAATGCCATTATCATTATATCATAATGCATTATACTCATTTGCATAATTTCAAATACCTAGGACATTAATATAATATTTTCCTATCTTCTTTGTAGTGATATTTGTATGATTTAGTGGTATATTGGTGTCTGTCTAGGGTTATAATGCATTGTGAAAGTTACCTCTGAATCTCTGACTTGGTAACAGTTCGGTATGGGCCGGCTTAACCCCTCCAACCCGGAAGGGCTCTTGAACGCCCATAACAACCTCGGCCCGCGCAACCCAGAAGGGCTCTTGAACGCCCATTGCTTGCGTGCGTGCTTTCGAATGCCGCGCGTATATTTTTGGTATCATGGGACGGTAGGTGGCGCCACCCGGCGTAAACGACGCCAAAGCAACAGTATCTACCCCGACGCCATCATGGACAGTACGCCAAATAGTGATTCCGCTGTGTCCGATACCGTGCTTCCTACGACGCCCTTGCTAGTTCGTCGCGCCTTACCCCGACGCCATCGCCTAAATGTGTTATCTCCCGGAGGTATTGAGACGACATTGAGACTATATGAGCGTGCTGATGCCAAGTATAGTGTTGATGATATAGTCAGTGACGACTCCAGTAACTATAAGTCGAGTGATTATGGCCATGAGAGTGAGAAAGAAGAGCAATTCCTGGGATTTGCGAGAGAACATGAGAGTGATGAAGGTGATGTACCAGTTGTTGAGGAAGCTGGTTTACCTAAAGACAGTGAACTTGAGAGAGTGAGTGAGTGGGAGAGTTCAAGGTCACTCGCCAAATTTCGCATAAGTGACACGACTCCAAGCCCTTCCCCAGGTAAATCGCCTTTCAAGCTACACTTGTATAAGCAGAAAATACTTGAGAAGGCGGCCGCGGCAGCTAGGGAACAAGCAAAAATACTTGGTGAGGATGAGGCTGTGAGTGAGGGTCAGCGTGGCGACCCTTCTCGTCCGCCATTGTCTCCCTTATCTACCCACGCCACCCAAGATGACCCGGATGCCCCGCATTCTTCCCCACCACCCCCACCATTGCCAAGGGTTAAGGACCCCCCACTTTCGGTCTATTTGCCTCCTAGGTCCCCCGACAGGAGACATACTGCTGCCGAAAAGGGGAAAGGTAGGAAATATACCAAAAAAATTAAGAAAAGTAAGAGAGTTTTGTTCGAGGCTCCCGCGGCATCCACCCCTGCCGGCCCCAGCCATACGTCCCCGCAACTTTCCCCACGGTCCTCCCCACCTCTCCCGCCTTCAGCATGTCTTCCTGAAGAAGTCTTTGAGCTCGCATCACCAATACCTGGGCCTAGTGACAGTGAAACATTGCTTTCTGTCACTCGTCGCAGGCCAAGGAGCCCAGGACCTCGGGGGGACACAGCCTCACCTGCCACTCCTTCCCCACCTCGCCCACCCGCACGCCGCCCACGCATCACTGGTTCCCCGCCAGATTATGTGGGGGCCACTGATGATGAAGGGCACCTCTCTGAAGACTCTGGCCATGATTACATAGGTCCACCGTCAGGGCAAGATGACCACTCTGACGATGACTATATGGACATCGACGACCCTCGACCCATCCGCTTGGCCCGGCGTCGTGCTGCCCGTCGTGCTGGCCGCCGCCCTGGCCGACGCCCTCGCCGCCCTAGGGCGTGCGCCTCCCGAGTTGGCCGTGGGCGTGCTGGGCCACCAGCTGGAGCTCCTCGTCAGCGTAGACAAGACCCATTCTACGTTTTTCAGTGGCAAGACGTAGTTGATGGGGATGGATACAACTCTGATGTGCCAGCTTTTGATGAGGTACTGGAGGGTTCAGGCATTACCCCCAATTTTCCTGCAGGCCCCAATGCTCCACCACACTCCATCACTTAGAGGAAAATAACATACTTAAAGATACTCAACACGGCTTTCGTAAAAAACGTTCCTGTTTAACAAACCTCTTAGACTTCTTCCACGATATCCTCAACCTCTACGATGAGAGTAAAGCTGTAGATATTATATACCTTGATTTTCAAAAGGCCTTTGACAAAGTTCCCCACAAACGTTTACTGCTAAAACTAAAAGCGCATGGAATACAAGACGGTGTTTGAAATGGATAGAAAATTGGCTCAGCGACAGAAAGCAAAGAGTAGTCATAAACGGTAAGGCATCAAAATGGACCAAGTAAGTAGCGGGGTACCCAGGGATCGGTACTAGGACCAATTCTCTTTCTATTTACATCAACGACATAGATGAGGGTCTCACCTGTACAATCTCAAAATTTGCTGACGATACAAAAATTGCAAATAGCGTACTCTCAAAAGAACAAGTTGACGATATGCAACACAATCTAGATAATTGTCATGTTGGGCCCAAATTGGCAAATGAGTTTCAATGCGGATAAATGTAAGTACTACATATCGGATACCTAAATGAGAAAGCAAACTATTCGATGAATGGCACTCAGCTTAAGAATGTAAACAGAGAAACCGATCTAGAGTAACAATATCGAGTAACCTAAAACCGAGTCAACAATGTTCAGAAGTTGTTAAGAAGGCAAACAAAATAATTGGCTTTATAGGCAGGTCATTTGAGCATAAATCCAAAGAAGTTATCCTAACCTTTACAATTCTTTAGTCCGCCCTCTCTGGAATACTGCGTTCAATCCTGGTGCCCTTATTACCAAAAAGATATAAACAAGCTAGAACGAGTTCAACGTAGAGTTACCAAAATGATACCTAGCCTAAAGAACAAACCATACGAAGAGCGTCTTAGAGAATTAAATCTATTTCCTTTAACCCAGCGCAGATTAAGAGGTGACTTATCAAGTGTTCAAAATCATCAAAGGCATCGACAATATGAACTGTAGTAAGTACTTCACTATCGACCAATCTAATTACCGCGGAAACGGTTGCAAAATTTTGGTAATCTTTTAACTCACACGAATCTAAATTCTTCAATCGAGTTGTCAACTTGTGGAATGGGCTTCCCCGAAACGTTATAGACTGCATCACCGTTGATTCATTTAAACTCCGCCTAGACAAATATCTCGCATCAAACCGCGACTGACTGCGTTGTAAATGAACTTTATTTATCCCCCCTCAGTTACTAACCCATCTGTCCCCTACTAACTTCCTAATCCTGCCACGGACATTAGTTCCAGGGCAGTATTTCCCTTTCCAATGTTCCCTTACCCACTCTAAACCACTGTTTGGACACTTGATCCTCAGTGTTTTGGAGGACAAGCAACCTAGAAGGGTCACTAGATCTGTTGTTGCTTGATTTCCTTTGTACTTTGTACACACGAACTATTTGAGGCCTTCTTTGCTGAGGAGGTGGTAGGCTATGTTGTCAAAGAGACAAATAAGCAGCACCAATTCCAGGTCCACTTTTTGGGCAAGGTGACCAAGGGCCACATGAGGCAGTGGACCCCAGTGACTCATAAAGAGTTCATGGTGTTCCTGGCACTCACCATGCTAATGCCTCATGTCAAGAAGCATAGGTTGCCTGACTATTGGATCACCAATGATCTGATATCCACCCCTGCCTTCGGGAAATATATGTCTCGCGACCGGTACCTTGATATCCTCGCAGCGCTCCATCTTGTCACCAACACCGACGTCCACCTCGGTGACAAGCTGTGGAAGATTAGGATGTTGTACGAGATGATGCGAGAACGCTTCACCTCCTACTTCAAGCCCTTCCGCAAGGTCGTCATTGACGAGTCTCTTGTGCTGTTCCGGGGAAAACTCAGCTTCCGGCAGTACATCCCCTCAAAAAGACATCGCTTTGGCATAAAATTCTTTGTGCTGTGCGACTGCCAAACTGGCTATGTCCTGGACTTCCTGGTCTACAGCGGGAAGGAAGGGGACTTGCTTGTGGACCCCCTCATTGGCTTTGGCGGAGCAGTGGTGCAAGCCATGATGGACCGCTACTTTCACAAGAATCACGTCCTCTACACGGACAATTATTACACGTCCCCCACTCTCTCACAGTACCTGCATGAGCGCAAGACGGGGACTGTAGGCACAGTACGATGGAAAAGGAAGGGCATGCCACCTTTCCCTCCAAAGACCAAAAAAGGTGATGTGTTGAAGAAGAAGTCGGGGCCCATTCTGGCTATCCACTGGCACGACCAGCGGAAGGTCAACCTCCTGACCACCATCCACAAGGGGGAAATGGTGGAGACTGGCAAGGTGGATCGCCGCACCCAGGCCAGGGTGACCAAGCCCGATGCTGTCCTGGACTACAACATCAACATGAGGCTGGTGGACAAGTCCGACATGCAGATAGGCTTCATTGACTGCCTGCGTACCTCGTGCAGATGGTACAAAAAGTTCTTTCTGCATATGGTGGACATGTCAGTTCTGAATGCCTACAATATATACAAGCTTCGGAATGTGAACACACCCATGAAGTTCAATAGCCTGCGGAGGTTCCAAAAGCAGGTGTTGACGGAGCTCCTGGAGAAGTATGCTACGCCACAGAGGGCAGTGGCACATTCTGGGCCCGCCGTTATTGACCGCTTGCAGTGTGCTCAATACTTGATTAGGCACAGGCTTGGTTCCCTGCCTCAGAATGAATCAGGAAGAACACAGCAGAAGCGGTGCCATGTCTGCTACAACAGCAGGGTGAGGCCGAGGCCAGGTAAAAAGTCAACCATGGAGTGTGTGGAGTGCAAGGTGGCACTCTGTGCTTTAGAGTGCTTCTTTGATTACCACTCCAAGCTGGAGTTCTAATAATCATAGTGAAAGTGCCAAAGATAATGACAATATGTACAGTACAGTATATATATAGGCAAAAAGTGGAAGTAAACCAATTTATTGTTATACAAAAGTCATGTATTATGAAAACATTTATACAAATACAATTACACCATAATAATATGTGAAAGTGACACATATGTATATACCAAGTGACATTCATATGATTAGAACCTATAGAAATATATAAATCAGTGAAAAAGGACACAATAAATTGTATATAAAACGTTTACAAATCATATAACTAAGTGAAAGTGACACAAGACCTAATATTTGATGGCCAAAGTATAATAAACACCTGTGATAACGAATAATCAGTGCCTAATACAACAATAACCTACCTCAATTACTAATAAAATGTACAGTATCGAGTGAAAATGAGCATTATCAGTGACAGTGACACTCTCTAAAGCATATTTGTCAAAGTGAAAGTGACACAAGACCTAATATTTGATGGCCAAAGTATAATAAACACCTGTGATAACGAATAATCAGTGCCTAATACAACAATAACCTACCTCAATTACTAATAAAATGTACGGTATCGAGTGAAAATGAGCATTATCAGTGACAGTGACACTCTCTAAAGCATATTTGTCAAAGTGGAAGTGACACAAGACCTAATATTTGATGGCCAAAGTATAATAAACACCTGTGATAACGAATAATCAGTGCCTAATACAACAATAAGCTACCTCAATTACTAATAAAATGTACGGTATCGAGTGAAAATTAGCAATATCAGTGACAGTGATACCCTAATAAACATATTTTATATAATTGGCCTCAAAATAACTAGAAATATCAAATAAACATCACATTCTCAATATCAAACACTAAAATCGTCTAAGGGAGATAAATACTTTGGCGCGACGAGCGGCTAGGTGCGTCGTAGCCATGGCCGGGGCGACGCGTCCGAACGCGGGAAGAATTTGCCGCCGAAAAGCACTCGTCTTCCCGCGCTCACCATTATGCAACCAGAGGGGCTAGAGACCTCTACTCAACGCCATTCGACAGAGGAAGGTTTGTGGAACATTATTATTTTTTATTCACAACATTACATGCCATATTCATTGACTTACAGAGTAGTTAACATAGGCCAAAGATCGTCAAAACACCCGGTACCGCAGCACAGTCGCAAGCTATAGCCCCCGGGGCTGGAGGGTTAAGTAACCCTGCTTTCTTTGAGTACTACACGGCAAGAGAAGCTTTCGGTTCTGTCATTACTGTTCAAGGTAAACAGCAACTGCTAAATTCGACATCATGTTCAAATAATATGTAATATCACTGTCTATGGTTGTATTAGACAAAAATCGTGATAGGTTTCTATTTTATGTGGATAAATAGTATTAAGCTGAATAAACTAAATACCGAAAGTTCACTAGAGTGGTTGTTGATACATTTGCTAGACATCATCATCATCATAGATATGAGGGAGGAGGGAGGTAGGAAGGAAGGGCAGGGTAAGTCACACAGGCAATTGCCAAAACTTTAAAGGTCCATATCATTGTTATTAAACAAAGCATTTGGCAAAGGGAGGAATTGTTAAAAACCTTAGCCAATACTCTGTCATTCACCAAAAATAAATTTGAATTATCATTATTATTTGGTAGGGTAGGTATGTATAGGTAGGTTGGCTAAATAATTGCTGGAATTCGTAGGGACTCGAACTGTTTTGAGAGAGTTAAATACAAAAAAAAAATAATAGATCTGAATAATAAAGAGATTATGTTATTAAGCAAAACTGGGGGATGCGTGGAAGCCTATAGACTGTAGACGGTAAACTTTGTGTGGGTAGCGAATGCGGTTTTAAAGTCATTTAAGAATAGATAGTTTTCAATGCTGCGGCCAAACTATTCCACCCATTTATATTCTTTTGGTATCACCACGTTCGGAATCGCGAGCCTCACCCAACTACGCAAGCATGGCTTTGATCATCAGTGTAGTTTTCAAGATGTGGAATTATAAGTGGAATTCAAGTTTTTTTCAAGATTGCCGGAAAAAACCCCAAGAGCAAAAGCAAAACCTTCTCTATAACATTTGCGGAGTATTAGTAGGGGAGTCTGTATGCCAAAGCCCAGTCGTTTCCTATGAGTGGGAGAGACGGTATTTAGGCGTCAAGTTTTTCGGGAAATCGGCTGCCACGGACCTGTTTGGCTGCTATGCCGAATGTTTAGCATATCAAAAGTTGACCAATACAAAAACGCACCTCTTGTGAAAGTTTGATCCCGATCCAAAAAGCAGTTCTGGACTTATTGCGTCGAAACCGGCGCGTAAGAAGAATTTGGATGAAAAACCGGGTTTAATGATTACAATAGGGGTTCCCCGTAGGGGACGAACCCCTAATTATTGAATGCAAAGTTAAGTGGAGATGGAAAATTGATAATTATTAAATCAAATTGGTAAGATAGTTGTGGTAGTATGGTACGATAGTTGAGGTGGTGGTGTGGTAAGACAGTTGTGGTGGTGATGGTGTGGTAAGATAGTTGTGGTGGTGGTGGTGGTAGTGATGGTGGTGTGGTAAGATAGTTGTGGTGGTGGTGGTGGTGTGGTAAGATAGTTGTGGTGGTGGTGGTGGTAGTGATGGTGGTGTGGTGGTGGTGGTGTGGTAAGATAGTTGTGGTAGTGATGGTGGTGTTGTAAGATAGTTGTGGTGGTGGTGGTGTGGTAAGATAGTTGTGGTGGTGGTGATGGTGTGGTAAGATAGTTGTGGTGGTGATGGTGTGGTAAGATAGTTGTGGTGGTGATGGTGTGGTAAGATAGTTGTGGTGATGGTGTGGTAAGATAGTTGTGGTGGTGATGGTGTGGTAAGATAGTTGTGGTGGTGGTGGTGATGGTGTGGTAAGATAGTTGTGGTGGTGGTGGTGTGGTAAGACAGTTGTAGTGGTGATGGTGTGGTAAGATAGTTGTGGTGGTGGTGGTGTGGTAAGACAGTTGTGATGGTGGTGATGTGGTAAGATAGTCGTGGTGGTGGTGGTGTGGTAAGATAGTTGTGGTGGTGGTGGTGTGGTAAGATAGTTGTGGTGGTGGTGGTGTGGTAAGATAGTTGTGGTGGTGGTGGTAGATTGGTAAGATAGTTGTGGTGGTGGTGGTGTGCTAAGATAGTTGTGGTGGTAGTGGTGTGGTAAGATAGTTGTTTTGGTGATGGTGTGGTAAGATAGTTGTGGTGGTGGTGTGGTAAGATAGTTGTGATGGTGGTGGTGGTGATGGTAGTATGGTAAGATAGTTGTGGTGGTGGTGTGGAGATAAGATAGTCGTGGTGGTGGTGGTAGTGTGGTAAGATAGTTGTGGTGGTGGTGGTGTGATAAGATAGTTGTGATGGTGGTGTGGAGATAAGATAGTCGTGGTGGTGGTAGTGTGGAGTGATAGTTGTGGTGGTGGTGGTGGTGTGATAAGATAGTTGTGGTGGTGGTGGTCGGGAGATTAGATAGTCGTGGTGGTGGTAGAGTGGTAAGATAGTTGTGGTGGTGGTGGTGTGATAAGATAGTTGTGGTGGTGGTAGTGTGGTAAGATAGTTGTGGTATTGGTGGTGGTGTGATAAGATAGTTGTGGTATTGGTGGTGTGGTGGTAAGATATTTGTGGTATTGGTGGTGTGGTGGTAAGATAGTTGTGGTGGTGGTAGTGTGGTAAGATAGTTGTGGTATTGGTGGTGGTGTGATAAGACAGTTGTGGTATTGGTGGTGGTGGTGGTGTTGTAAGATAGTTGTTGTATTGGTGGTGGTGTGATACGATAGTTGTGGTATTGGTGGTGGTGGTAGTGTGATATGATAGTTGTGGTATTGGTGGTGGTGGTGGTGTGATAAGATAGTTGTGGTGGTGGTGTGGTACTATAGTTGTGGTGGTAGTGGTAGAATGGTAAGATAGTTGTGGTATTGGTGGTGGTATGATAAGATAGTTGTGGTATTGGTGGTGATATGGTAAGATAGTTGTGTTATTGGTGGTGTGGTAAGATAGTGGTGATGGTGGTGGTGTGATAAGATAGTTGTGGTGGTGGTGGTGTGGTATGATAGTTGTGGTGGTGGCGTGGTAAGATAGTTGTGGTGGTGGTGGTATGGTAAGATAGTTGTGGTGGTGGTGTGGTAAGATAGTTGTGGTGGTGGCGGTATTTTGGTAAGATAGTTGTGGTGGTGGTGGTGTGGTAAGATAGTTGTGGTGGTGGTGGTATGGTAAGATAGTTGTGGTGGTGTGGTAAGATAGTTGTGGTGGTGGTGGTGTGGTAAGATAGTTGTGGTGGTGGTGGTGTGGTAAGATAGTTGTGGTGGGGGTGGTGGTGTGGTAAGATAGTTGTGGTGGTGTTGTGGTATAGTAAGATAGTTGTGGTGGTGTGGTAAGATAGTTGTGGTGGTGGTGGTGTGGTAAGATAGTTGTGGTGGTGGTGTGGTAAGATAGTTGTGGTGGTGGTGGTGGTGTGGTAAGATAGTTGTGGTGGTGTGGTATAGTAAGATAGTTGTGTTGGTGTGGTAAGATAGTTGTGGTGGTGGTGGTGTGGTAAGATAGTTGTGGTGGTGGTAGTGTGGTAAGATAGTTGTGGTGGTGGTGTGATGAGATAGTTGTGGTGGTGGTGTGGTAAGATAGTTGTGGTGGTAGTATGGTAAGATAGTTGTGGTGGTGGTGTGGGAAGATAGTTTTGGTGGTGGTGGTATGGTAAGATAGTTGTGGTGGTGGTGGTGGTGTGGTAAGATAGTTGTGGTGGTGTTGTGGTATGGTAAGATAGCTGTGGTGGTGGTGGTATGGTAAGATAGTCGTGGTGGTGGTGTGGTAAGATAGTTGTGGTGGTGGTGGTGGTATGGTAAGATAGCTGTGGTGGTGGTGAAGGTGGTGGTGGTATGGTAAGATAGTTGTGGTGGTGGTGGTGGTATGGTAAGATAGCTGTGGTGGTGGTGGTATGGTAAGATAGTTGTGGTGGTGGTGGTTGTATGGTAAGCTAGCTGTGGTGGTGGTGGTGGTGGTATGGTAAGATAGTTGTGGTGGTGGTGTGGTTGGATAGCTGTGGTGGTGGTGGTGGTATAGTAAGATAGTTGTGGTGGTGGTGGTGTGGTAAGATAGCTGTGGTGGTGGTGGTGGTATGGTAAGATAGTTGTGGTGGTGGTGGTGGTATGGTAAGAGAGTTGTGGTGGTGGTGGTGGTGGTGTGATAAGATAGGTGTGGTGGTGGTGGTGGTGGTGTGGTGAGATAGTTGTGGTGGTGGTGGTGGTGGTGTGGTGAGATAGTTGTGGTGGTGGTGGTGGTGTGGTGATAGTTATGGTGGTGGTGGTGGTGGTGTGGTGAGATAGTTGTGGTGGTGGTGGTGTGGTAAGATAGTTGTGGTGGTGGTGGTAGTTTGGTAAGATAGTTGTGGTGGTGGTGGTGGTGTGGTGAGATAGTTGTGGTGGTGGTAGTGGTGTGGTAAGATAGTTGTGGTGGTGGTGGTGGTGTGGTAAGATAGTTGTGGTGGTGGTGGTAGTTTGGTAAGATAGTTGTGGTGGTGGTATGGTAAGATAGTTGTGGTGGTGGTGTGGTAAGATAGTTGTGGTGGTGGTGGTGTGGTAAGATAGTTGTGGTGGTGGTGGTAGTTTGGTAAGATAGTTGTGGTGGTGGTGGTATGGTAAGATAGTTGTGGTGGTGGTGTGGTAAGATAGTTGTGGTGGTGGTGGTATGGTAAGATAGTTGTGGTGGTGGTGTGGTAATATAGTTGTGGTGGTGGTGATAGTTTGGTAAGATAGTTGTGGTGGTGGTGGTGTGGTAAGATAGTTGTGGTGGTGGTGGTGTGGTAAGATAGTTGTGATGGTGGTGGTGGTGTGGTAAGATAGCTGTGGTGGTGCTGGAGTGGTAAGATAGTTGTGGTGGTGGTGGTAGTTTGGTAAGATAGTTGTGGTGGTGGTGGTATGGTAAGATAGTTGTGGTGGTTATGGTAGTTTGGTAAGATAGTTGTGGTGGTGGTATGGTAAGATAGTTGTGGTGGTGGTGGTAGTTTGGTAAGATAATTGTGGTGGTGGTGGTATGGTAAGATAGTTGTGGTGGTGATGGTAGTTTGGTAAGATAGTTGTGGTGGTGGTGGTGGTGTGGTAAGATAGTTGTGGTGGTGGTGGTGAGGTAAGATAGTTGTGGTGGTGGTGGTGGTGTTGTAAGATAGTTGTGGTGGTGGTGGTGAGGTAAGATAGTTGTGGTGGTGGTGGTAGTTTGGTAAGATAGTTGTGGTGGTGGTGGTGTGGTAAGATAGTTTTGGTGATGGTGGTATGGTAAGATAGTTGTGGTGGTGGTGGTGTGGTAAGATAGTTGTGGTGGTGGTGGTGTTGTAAGATAGTTGTGGTGGTGGTGGTATGGTAAGATAGTTGGGGTGGTGGTGATGTGGTTAGGTAGTAGTGGTGGTGGTGGTAAGGTTAGAAAGTAGTGGTGGTGTTGTATGTGGTAAGGTAGTTGTGGTGGTGCTTTAAAACATGTTCTGCAATATCTGGTGGTGGTGTGGTAAGATAGTTGTGGTGGTGGTGGTGGTGGTAGTATGGTAAGATAGTTGTGGTGGTGGTGTGGCGATAAGATAGTCATGGTGGTGGTAGTGTGGTAAGATAGTTGTGGTGGTGGTGGTATGATAAGATAGTTGTGGTGGTGGTGTGGAGATAAGATAGTCGTGGTGGTGGTAGTGTGGTGTGATAGTTGTGGTGGTGGTGGTGTGATAAGATAGTTGTGGTGGTGGTAACGTGGTAAGATAGTTGTGGTATTGGTGGTGGTGTGATAAGATAGTTGTTGTATTGGTGGTGTGGTGGTAAGATATTTGTGGTATTGGTGGTGTGGTGGTAAGATAGTTGTGGTGGTGGTAGTGTGGAAAGATAGTTGTGGTATTGGTGGTGGTGTGATAAGATAGTTGTGGTATTGGTGGTGGTGGTGGTGGTGGTGTGGTAAGATAGTTGTGGTATTGGTGGTGGTGTGATAAGATAGGTGTGGTATTGGTGGTGGTGGTAGTGTGATATGATAGTTGTGGTATTGGTGGTGGTGGTGGTGGTGTGATAAGATAGTTGTGGTGGTGGTGTGGTAAGCTAGTTGTGGTGGTGGTGGTAGTATGGTAAGATAGTTGGGGTATTGGTGGTGGTATGGTGAGATAGTTGTGGTATTGGTGGTGGTATGGTAAGATAGTTGTGTTATTGGTGGTGTGGTAAGATAGTGGTGGTGGTGGTGTGGTAAGATAGTTGTGGTGGTCGTGTGGTAAGATAGTTGTGGTGGTGGTGGTATGGTCAGATAGTTGTGGTGGTGGTGGTGTGGTAAGATAGTTGTGGTGGTGGTGGAATGGTAAGATAGTTGTGGTGGTGTGGTAAGATAGTTGTGGTGGTGGTGGTGTGGTAAGATAGTTGTGGTGGTGGTGGTGTGGTAAGATAGTTGTGGTGGTGGTGGTGGTGTGGTAAGATAGTTGTGGTGGTGTTGTGCTATGGTAAGATAGTTGTAGTGGTGGTGGTGTGGTAAGATAGTTGTGGTGGTGGTAGTATGATAAGATAGTTGTGGTGGTGGTGTGATAAGATAGTTGTGGTGGTGGTGTGGTAAGATAGTTGTGGTGGTGGTATGGTAAGATAGTTGTGGTGGTGGTGTGGTAAGATAGTTTTGGTGGTGGTGGTATGGTAAGATAGTTGTGGTGGTGGTGGTGGTGTGGTAAGATAGTTTTGGTGGTGTGGTGGTAAGATAGTTGTGGTGGTGGTAGTGTGGAAAGATAGTTGTGGTATTGGTGGTGGTGTGATAAGATAGTTGTGGTATTGGTGGTGGTGGTGGTGTGGTAAGATAGTTGTGGTATTGGTGGTGGTGTGATAAGATAGGTGTGGTATTGGTGGTGGTGGTAGTGTGATATGATAGTTGTGGTATTGCTGGTGGTGGTGGTGGTGTGATAAGATAGTTGTGGTGGTGGTGTGGTAAGCTAGTTGTGGTGGTGGTGGTAGTATGGTAAGATAGTTGGGGTATTGGTGGTGGTATGGTGAGATAGTTGTGGTATTGGTGGTGGTATGGTAAGATAGTTGTGTTATTGGTGGTGTGGTAAGATAGTTGTGGTGGTGGTGGTGTGGTAAGATAGTTGTGGTGGTCGTGTGGTAAGATAGTTGTGGTGGTGGTGGTATGGTCAGATAGTTGTGGTGGTGGTGGAATGGTAAGATAGTTGTGGTGGTGTGGTAAGATAGTTGTGGTGGTGGTGGTGTGGTAAGATAGTTGTGGTGGTGGTGGTGTGGTAAGATAGTTGTGGTGGTGGTGGTGTGGTAAGATAGTGTGTTGGTGGTGGTGTGTGGTAAGATAGTTGTGGTGGTGGTGTTATGATAAGATAGTTGTAGTGGTGGTGGTGTGGTAAGATAGTTGTGGTGGTGGTAGTATGAGGATAGTGTGGTGGTGGTGGGTAAGATAGTTGTGGTGGTGGTGTGGTAAGATAGTTTTGGTGGTGGTGGTATGGTAAGATAGTTGTGGTGGTGGTGGTGGTGTGGTAAGATAGTTTTGGTGGTGTTTTGGTATGGTAAGATAGCTGTGGTGGTGGTGGTATGGTAAGATAGTTGTGGTGGTGTGGTAAGATAGTTGTGGTGGTGGTGGTGGTATGGTAAGATAGCTGTGGTGGTGGTGGTGGTGGTGGTGGTATGGTAAGATAGCTGTGGTGGTGGTGGTGGTGGTGGTATGGTAAGATAGTTGTGGTGGTGGTGGTGGTGGTGTGGTAAGATAGCTGTGGTGGTGGTGATAGTTTGGTAAGATAGTTGTGGTGGTGGTGGTGTGGTACTATAGTTGTGGTGGTAGTGGTGTGGTAAGATAGTTGTGATGGTGGTGGTGGTGTGGTAAGATAGTTGTGGTGGTGCTGGTGTGTTAAGATAGTTGTGGTGGTGGTGGTAGTTTGGTTAGATAGTTGTGGTGGTGGTGGTATGGTAAGATAGTTGTGGTGGTGATGGTAGTTTGGTAAGATAGTTGTGGTGGTGGTATGGTAAGATAGTTGTGGTGGTGGTGGTAGTTTGGTAAGATAGTTGTGGTGGTGGTGGTATGGTAAGATAGTTGTGGTGGTGATAGTAGTTTGGTAAGATATTTGTGGTGGTGGTGGTGGTGGTGTGGTAAGATAGTTGTGGTGGTGGTGGTGAGGTAAGAAAGTTGTGGTGGTGGTGGTGGTGTGGTAAGATAGTTGTGGTGGTGGTGGTGAGGTAAGATAGTTGTGGTGGTGGTGGTGGTGTGGTAAGATAGTTTTGGTGGTGGTGGTATGGTAAGATAGTTGTGGTGGTGGTGGTGTGGTAAGATAGTTGTGGTGGTGGTGGTGTTGTAAGATAGTTGTGGTGGTGGTGGTATGGTAAGATGGTGGTGGTGATGTGGTTAGGTAGTAGTGGTGGTGGTGGTGAGGTTAGAAAGTAGTGGTGGTGTTGTACGTGGTAAGGTAGTTGTGGTGGTGCTTTAACACATGTTCTGCAATATCTGGTGGTGGTGTGGTAAGATAGTTGTGGTGGTGGTAGTATGGTAAGATAGTTGTGGTGGTGGTGTGGAGATAAGATAGTCATGGTGGTGGTAGTGTGGTAAGATAGTTGTGGTGGTGGTGGTGTGATAAGATAGTTGTGGTGGTGGTGTGGAGATAAGATAGTCGTGGTGGTGGTAGTGTGGTGTGATAGTTGTGGTGGTGGTGGTGTGATAAGATAGTTGTGGTGGTGGTAGTGTGGTAAGATAGTTGTGGTATTGGTGGTAGTGTGATAAGATAGTTGTGGTATTGGTGGTGTGGTGGTAAGATATTTATGGTATTGGTGGTGTGGTGGTAAGATAGTTGTGGTGGTGGTAGTGTGGTAAGATAGTTGTGGTATTGGTGGAGGTGTGATAAGATAGTTGTGGTATTGGTGGTGGTGGTGGTGGTGGTGTAGTAAGATAGTTGTGGTATTGGTGGTGGTGTGATAAGATAGTTGTGGTATTGGTGGTGGTGGTAGTGTGATATGATAGTTGTGGTATTGGTGGTGGTGGTGGTGGTGTGATAAGGTAGTTGTGGTGGTGGTGAGGTAAGATAGTTGTGGTGGTGGTGGTAGTATGGTAAGATAGTTGGGGTATTGGTGGTGGTATGGTGAGATAGTTGTGGTATTGGTGGTGGTATGGTATAGGTAGTTGTGTTATTGGTGGTGTGGTAAGATAGTGGTGGTGGTGGTGTAACGATCTGTTTCTTACACTTCTTAGTTACATATATACACACATCGGTATTAGTTAAACTCCCAAATACTTTCTCTGTTCGTAGGTTTATTGATGTCCTTATTGTTACTTGCTTACAACAATAGTTATAACACACACACACCCTCACGACTAGACCTGTATGCCTAGGTCTATCGTCGTTCGTGGCTGGGCTAAGACTGGCTAGCTGAGGGATACCATAGGGTGCCCCAAGCAGCCCTCAGATTCAAACGTGCTCACACGCACCTGACTGTACACACACGCTCACGTGTGCGTACATACACATAGGCCTAGCTGGACAGAGGGGTCCTGTCTGCGGTTTACTGGTCGAGGAGGGGAGAGAGGGTTTCTTACCCAAAGTTCCCTCTCACTCCTAACATAATCTCATAGAATCCCAAAATCTCTAAATCTCCACAGTCCACAGTCTCTTAATGCACTCGCATTATTATTCATAAGACTACTATTACAGTGGTGGTGTGATAAGATAGTTGTGGTGGTGGTGGTGTGGTAAGATAGTTGTGGTGGTGGTGTGGTAAGATAGTTGTGGTGGTGGTGGTATGGTCAGATAGTTGTGGTGGTGGTGGTGTGGTAAGATAGTTGTGGTGGTGGTGGTATGGTAAGATAGTTGTGGTGGTGTGGTAAGATAGTTGTGGTGGTGGTGGTGTGGCAAGATAGTTGTGGTGGTGGTGGTGTGGTAAGATAGTTGTGGTGGTGGTGGTGGTGTGGTAAGATAGTTGTGGTATGGTAAGATAGTTGTGGTGGTGGTGGTGTGGTAAGATAGTTGTGGTGGTGGTTGTGTGGTAAGATAGTTGTGGTGGTGGTGTGATAAGATAGTTGTGGTGGTGGTGTGGTAAGATAGTTGTGGTGGTGGTATGGTAAGATAGTGGTGGTGGTGGTGTGGTAAGATAGTTTTGGTGGTGGTGGTGTGGTAAGATAGTTGTGGTGGTGTGGTAAGATAGTTGTGGTGGTGTTTTGGTATGGTAAGATAGCTGTGGTGGTGGTGGTATGGTAAGATAGTCATGGTGGTGGTGTGGTAAGATAGTTGTGGTGGTGGTGGTGGTATGGTAAGATAGCTGTGGTGGTGGTGGTATGGTAAGATAATTGTGGTGGTGGTGGTGGTATGGTAAGATAGCTGTGTTGGTGGTGGTGGTGGTACGGTAAGATAGTTGTGGTGGTGGTGGTGTGGTAAGATAGTTGTGGTGGTGGTGGTGTGGTAAGATAGTTGTGGTGGTGGTGGTGGTGTGGTAAGATAGTTGTGGTGGTGTTGTGGTATGGTAAGATAGTTGTGGTGGTGGTGGTGTGGTAAGATAGTTGTGGTGGTGGTAGTGTGGTAAGATAGTTGTGGTGGTGGTGTGATAAGAAAGTTGTGGTGGTGGTGTGGTAAGATAGTTGTGGTGGTGGTATGGTAAGATAGTTGTGGTGGTGGTGGTGGTGTGGTAAGATAGTTTTGGTGGTGGTGGTGTGGTAAGATAGTTGTGGTGGTGTGGTAAGATAGTTGTGGTGGTGTTTTGGTATGGTAAGATAGCTGTGGTGGTGGTGGTATGGTAAGATAGTTGTGGTGGTGGTGTGGTAAGATAGTTGTGGTGGTGGTGGAGGTATGGTAAGATAGCTGTGGTGGTGGTGGTGGTGGTGGTATGGTAAGATAATTGTGGTGGTGGTGGTGGTATGGTAAGATAGCTGTGGTGGTGGTGATGGTGGTGGTGGTGGTATGGTAAGATAGTTGTGGTGGTGTGGTAAGATAGCTGTGGTGGTGGTGGTGGTATAGTAAGATAGTTGTGGTGGTGGTGGTGTGGTAAGATAGCTGTGGTGGTGGTGGTGTTATGGTAAGATAGTTGTGGTGGTGGTGGTGGTATGGTAAGATAGTTGTGGTGGTGGTGGTGGTGTGATAAGATTGGTGTGGCAGTGGTGGTGGTGGTATGGTGAGATAGTTGTGGTGGTGGTGGTGGTGGTGTGGTGAGATAGTTGTGGTGGTGGTGGTGGTGGTGGTGGTATGGTAAAATAGTTGTGGTGGTGGTGGTGTGGTGATAGTTATGGTGGTGGTGGTGGTGTGGTGAGATAGTTGCGGTGGTGGTGGTGTGGTAAGATAGTTGTGGTGGTGGTGGTAGTTTGGTAAGATAGTTGTGGTGGTGGTGGTGGTGAGATAGTTGTGGTGGTGGTGGTACTGTGGTAAGATAGTTGTGGTGGTGGTGGTGTGGTAAGATAGTTGTGGTGGTGGTCGTGGTAGTTAGGTAAGATAGTTGTGATGGTGGTGGTATGGTAAGATAGTTGTGGTGGCGGTGTGGTAAGATAGTTGTGGTGGTGGTGGTGTGGTATGATAGTTGTGGTGGTGGTGGTAGTTTGGTAAGATAGTTGTGGTGGTGGAGGTATGGTAAGATAGTTGTGGTGGTGGCGTGGTAAGATAGTTGTGGTGGTGGTGGTATGGTAAGATAGTTGTGGTGGTGGTGTGGTAAGGTAGTTGTGGTAGTGGTGGTAGTTTGGTAAGATAGTTGTGGTGGTGGTGGTGTGGTAAGATAGTTGTGATGGCTGTGGTATGGTAAGATAGTTGTAGTGGTGGAGGTGTGGTAAGATAGTTGTGGTGGTGGTGGTGAGGAAAGATAGTTGTGGTGGTGGTGGTGGTGTGGTAAGATAGTTGTGGTGGTGGTGGTGTGGTAAGATAGTTGTGGTGGTGGTGGTGGTGTGGTAAGATAGTTGTGGTGGTGGTGGTAGTTTGGTAAGATAGTTGTGGTGGTGGTGGTGGTATGATAAGATAGTTGTGGTGGTGATGGTAGTTTGGTAAGATAGTAGTGGTGGTGGTATGGTAAGATAGTTGTGGTGGTGGTGGTAGTTTGGTAAGATAGTTGTGGTGGTGGAGGTATGGTAAGATAGTTGTGGTGGTGATGGTAGTTTGGTAAGATAGTTGTGGTGGTGTGGTAAGATAGTTGTGGTGGTGGTGGTGAGGTAAGATAGTTGTGGTGGTGGTGTGGTAAGATAGTTGTGGTGGTGGGGGTGAGGTAAGATAGTTGTGGTGGTGGTGGTAGTTTGGTAAGATAGTTGTGGTGGTGGTGGTGTGGTAAGATAGTTTTGGTAGTGGTGGTATGGTAAGATAGTTGTGGTGGTGGTGGTGGTGTGGTAAGATAGTTGTGGTGGTGGTGTGGTGAGATAGTTGTGGTGGTGGTGGTGTGGTAAGATAGTTGTGGTGGTGGTGGTAGTTTGGTAAGATAGTTGTGGTGGTGGTGGTGGTATGATAAGATAGTTGTGGTGGTGATGGTAGTTTGGTAAGATAGTAGTGGTGGTGGTATGATAAGATAGTTGTGGTGGTGATGGTAGTTTGGTAAGATAGTAGTGGTGGTGGTATGATAAGATAGTTGTGGTGGTGATGGTAGTTTGGTAAGATAGTAGTGGTGGTGGTATGGTAAGATAGTTGTGGTGGTGGTGGTAGTTTGGTAAGATAGTTGTGGTGGTGGTGGTGTGGTAAGATAGTTGTGATGGTGGTGGTGTGGTAAGATAATTGTGGTGGTGGTGGTGTGGTAAGATAGTTGTGGTGGTGGTGGTGAGGTAAGATAGTTGTGGTGGTGGTGGTGGTGGTGTGGTAAGATAGTAGTGGTGGTGGTGGTGTGGTAAGATAGTTGTGGTGGTGGTGGTGGTGTGGTAAGATAGTTGTGGTGGTGGTGGTAGTTTGGTAAGATAGTTGTGGTGGTGGTGGTGGTATGATAAGATAGTTGTGGTGGTGATGGTAGTTTGGTAAGATAGTAGTGGTGGTGGTATGGTAAGATAGTTGTGGTGGTGGTGGTAGTTTGGTAAGATAGTTGTGGTGGTGGTGGTATGGTAAGATAGTTGTGGTGGTGATGGTAGTTTGGTAAGATAGTTGTGGTGGTGTGGTAAGATAGTTGTGGTGGTGGTGGTGAGGTAAGATAGTTGTGGTGGTGGTGTGGTAAGATAGTTGTGGTGGTGGGGGTGAGGTAAGATAGTTGTGGTGGTGGTGGTAGTTTGGTAAGATAGTTGTGGTGGTGGTGGTGTGGTAAGATTGTTTTGGTAGTGGTGGTATGGTAAGATAGTTGTGGTGGTGGTGGTGGTGTGGTAAGATAGTTGTGGTGGTGGTGGTGTGGTAAGATAGTTGTGGTGGTGGTGGTAGTTTGGTAAGATAGTTGTGGTGGTGGTGGTGGTATGATATGATAGTTGTGGTGGTGATGGTAGTTTGGTAAGATAGTAGTGGTGGTGGTATGGTAAGATAGTTGTGGTGGTGGTGGTAGTTTGGTAAGATAGTTGTGGTGGTGGTGGTATGGTAAGATAGTTGTGGTGGTGGTGGTATGGTAAGATAGTTGGGGTGGTGGTGGTGGTGAGGTTAGAAAGTAGTGGTGGTGTTGTACGTGGTAAGGTAGTTGTGGTGGTGCTTTAAAACATGTTCTGCAATATCTGTTCATACCCTAGCAGCCGATTTCCGGAAATGTTACTTGCAGTATAAGATACTACTACACTGTAAGGATTTGCACACTTAATTGTAACATATATGGTACACATTACTATAATTGGTGCTCTTCAATTTATCTTTTCATATTAGAACTCATAACATATTATAACACTTTACGTGTACCATTTTGTTTCAATTAAATTTTTTGTTTTGTTTTGTTTTTGCCATTTTTATCTTCTGCTTTATATTAATGGTTTGTTATTGTAGCAGATGATATATTGTATATTGATATCAGTTTACAGCTTAGTAATCTAGATATTGACATGGTAATGTTTCACCTGGTTATGAAGAAATAATATTTGTTGCAGTTTTTGAAGGTAGTTGCGATGAAGAGATAAGACGATCGTGCGAGTTATAAAATATCTGTGACGGGCTGATGGGATACTTTGAGAGCGGGAGAGAGAGTGGGGAGATAAAGCCGTGGTGAAGTGATAGTGGTGGGGTGATGGGGTGGTTAGATAGGTAGGGTAGAGTGGGTAAGTTGTCTGGTGTTACACGAGGGGAGGCACTAATGAACAGGTGAGGTGATGAAGGTGTGTGCTAGGTGGTGATGATGCCGAGATAACATTGGTGGTGGTGTTCGGGGAATTAGTGGTGTTGGTGTAGGAGGAAGAGGTTGGTGGTGGAGGGATGTCTGTGGTGGTATAGGAGGTTTGGTGGCGTTGGAGGGTGCAAGCTTGGAGAGAAGGGCTGGTTTTGTGGGATTGGTATTGGTGGGGAGACTAGCCTATACCTTGTTCCAAGTAAGTGTGCCAAAACTCTTGGGCATTAACCTCTATAACTCACAAACGACTATAGTAATCGAACTAATAGTTCTACCATTTGGGAAAGGTCAGCCGGGGAGTAGGTGTGGAAATTTACAGCCCATTTGCTCTAGACCGTTTTTTTAGTTAAATAGGCTAAGGTTCACGATTTTTGACCTACCTAATTGGAACAGGGTATAGTGGTGGAGGTGGTAATTAATGATGGTAGTAGTGCAGCGGTGGGTGGGATTGACGTTGGTCGGGGGACTGGTGGTGGTGGTAATTAATTAAGTGGACTAGTGCTGTGGTGGAGAATTGGTGTTGATGAGGGGGAACATTTTGATGGAGTTGATGGTGGTGGTGGTAACTGGTAACGGTGGTGGTGGAGAAGGATGTTATTGATGGTGGTGGTGGGCTGGTGAAGGAGAGGCTGATGTTATGGTGGGGGTATTGCTGTATGTGGGTACTGATGTTGGTGGTGGTGTTGGTGGTTGGTAACTAGCTGTGGGGGTGATGATGATAACTGGTGGTGGAAGTGGACAGTTCTAGCCCAGTGAGACAATAACTACTGAGCTGTCGTTCTTAATGGTGGTATTCATGGAGGTGAAAGTGTTAGAACGGTGTTGTTGTGTTTGTGTTGATGGTGACAGTCGGGATAAATTGCTTGTCTAGGTAGTGGTATTAATGGTGTCAATAGCAAACATTACGTACACCGGTGCCACAAAGAAACTTGGTATTAGAATGGTCGTGGATATGGTACTGCTACTCTTACACGTATTGGTGGTGGTAATAAAGGTTGATTGTAGTTGTGGCGTTGCTTGGTGTACGGCCACCAATCTAAGGAACTAATTGTAGTATTGTCGGTGTGTGTTGTGAAGTGTTGGTCTCTGTGAGGGAGATAAGGTGGTTGATAGAAATGCTAGGTTATTTTGCTACTGCCTTTATGAAGTGATGGTAATACACTCTTTATGAGATAGTGAAGATGTATAGTAAGTATTGGGCAGTATCGTGGACCAAAATAATAGCTTCCATTGCAGGTGCGGAATTTGAAAGAAAGCTGAATTGGTAGAGTCAACTTCTTTTATTAAATCGAGTACTTCATTAAGTTTATTTCTTTCTTTTATTACATAATTTTGTCCTGTGCTTACTTACGCAAATTTAGCAATCTATATTATAGCGTTGTATCATAAATATACAAATACTATTCGCAACATGTTCATGTTAAGTTTTTCATAAATTACAATAGAGTTTATGCAAATTATATTATAGATCATGTCATAATCTTATAATAATAATAAGAATTTATGAGCTAACTAAAATAAATCATGGTAACCGCTTCATTACAATGACACATGTGTTCCTTCTACAGTATTCTGGCTATCATTAGGCGATTTATCGTACTTAGAAAGAACGTTTGTAATCAAAGGGACTCATGAAATAGTACTTGCTCCCATTATCCCATTTCATTGCTAAAGTTATTTCCAGAGCTGAGTAAACTTGCATAGCCGGAATAAAGTTTAAATAACTTCACTGTGTGAAGGTATTAAGAAACTATGTGCATCCATGAGCAACAAACTACAAGCAATAATGAGCATAGTCTCTGAATATACTTTAACATTACACATGGTAAAGAAATACTTTATAATACTACTACGTATATTACCCGGCGTCATAATGCAGTATGGTATCCCTTTGTCTTGAGTGCTAATAAAAATATACTTTGTTAGAATCGTATGTTGTGCAAGGCAACGAAGACTTATTTAGTGAAAACTATATAAAGAGCTTCGTATTCTTTCATTATATTTCTTCCTAATCCTTTCATACACACCGATCAAATACAATATGGGACAGTGATAGCACCACAATGTATATAGCCTAGTCTATCTATTATCGTTGAACAGTAACTGCAAAATCAATTATTGTTTTATGAATGTCGATGGAACTTTATAATCTGCGAGGTAAGCTATAATTGTAATAAGTATGATCCTACAACTCCTACCATAGGCTTCCATACGGTATCAATATATATATTATTATTTTTTTATTTTTTTACTATATTCCAACTACTCCCTCTCGGGCATAGGCTGAGAGCCTGTACATTCCACCGCTCAACACGGTGAAGCCCGTGAGGTCTTGTTCCAGTCTGGGGAGTGAGACATGTGAAGCATCCATTCATGGCTCGAAGCAGCTCCATCTCTGAAGCCGCTGGTTGCTTCGTTCAAGTGCTTCACTGTCTCACCCTCCAGACTCAGACCCTCACTCTCAGAACGAGACCTATTGAGCAGTTAACTCACTAGGCATTGTCCCCCTGTAACATATTTTGAATATGGAAATATTCATACAGTGCTATTTAATCAGGGAACAATGAGGGTATTATTTTGGCATTTCGGTGGGCTTTGTGGTAATGCACTGATACTAGGTACAGCACAAATTCACTCCCAATAATAATCCCAAGATGTCCATCATCTGTTGTATTCTTTACTAGCTGAGGTACCCATCGCTCTCGGGGGGAAAATCGAAGTATGGGCTGTCTATCTTGGGGGAGGGGGGGGGGGGGGGAGGGACAACAAAAATCGCTCAAGACCTATTCTGGCACCCCCTTAGTATGCATGCCATGTATGGGCTCTCCATTTTGAAAACTGATGGAGGTGGGGGGGGGGGGAATTAAACTCTATTCCGTCACCCCCTTAGTATGCATGCCAAGTATGGGCTCTACATCTTAAATACTGAGGGAGTTGGGGGGGTTGGGGAAGGCTCCCCCCACCACTTAAAACCTATTCTGGCTCTCCATCTTGAAGATAGAGGGAGTTGTGCCCCCACTAAAAAAAACTATTCTGGCACCCCATTAGTATGCATGGCAAGTATGGGCTCTCCATCTTGAAAACTGCTCGTGAACAAACAGACAGACATAAGTGTCACAGAAAGTGCCCTCTATATCGTAGATGAATACACTTCCGATAGCTAATTATATAAACCACTATCAGCAGCATTATTGTAATACCTTCAGTAACCTATCTGAGGATGCTTTTTATCCTCATATGTTGGCTATCATTAATCATTTTATCCTCATATGCTGGCTATCATTAATCATTTTATCCTCATATGCTGGCTATCATTAATCTTTTTATCCTCTTATGCTGGCTATCATTAATCTTTTTATCCTCATATGTTGGCTATCATTAATCTTGTTATCCTCATATGCTGGCTATCATTAATCTTGTTATCCTCATATGCTGGCTATCATTAATCTTTTTATCCTCATATGCTGGCTATCATTAATCTTTTTATCCTCATATGCTGGCAATCATTAATCTTTTTATCCTCATATGCTGGCTATCATTAATCTTTTTATCCTCATATGCTGGCTATCATTAATCTTTTTATCCTCATATGCTGGCTATCATTAATCTTTTTATCCTCATATGCTGGCTATCATTAATCTTTTTATCCTCATATGCTGGCTATCATTAATCTTTTTATCCTCATATGCTGGCTATCATTAATCTTTTTATCCTCATATGCTGGCTATCATTAATCTTTTTATCCTCATATGCTGGCTATCATTAATCTTTTTATCCTCATATGCTGGCTATCATTAATCTTTTTATCCTCATATGCTGGCTATCATTAATCTTTGTATCCTCATATGCTGGCTATCATTAATCTTTTTATCCTCATATGTTGGCTATCATTAATCTTTTTATCCTCATATGCTGGCTATCATTAATCTTTGTATCCTCATATGCTGGCTATCATTAATCTTTTTATCCTCATATGCTGGCTATCATTAATCTTTGTATCCTCATATGCTGGCTATCATTAATCTTTTTATCCTCATATGTTGGCTATCATTAATCTTTTTATCCTCATATGCTGGCTATCATTAATCTTTTTATCCTCATATGCTGGCTATCATTAATCTTTTTATCCTCATATGCTGGCTATCATTAATCTTTTTATCCTCATATGCTGGCTATCATTAATCTTTTTATCCTCATATGCTGGCTATCATTAATCTTTTTATCCTCATATGCTGGCTATCATTAATCTTTTTATCCTCATATGCTGGCTATCATTAATCTTTTTATCCTCATATGTTGGCTATCATTAATCTTTTTATCCTCATATGCTGGCTATCATTAATCTTTTTATCCTCATATGCTGGCTATCATTAATCTTTTTATCCTCATATGCTGGCTATCATTAATCTTTTTATCCTCATATGTTGGCTATCATTAATCTTGTTATCCTCATATGCTGGCTATCATTAATCTTTTTATCCTCATATGCTGGCTATCATTAATCTTTTTATCCTCATATGCTGGCTATCATTAATCTATTTGATCAAGTTTAGGAAGGAAGTGTGGAGGTAAGAACATTACTTGAGACAGACATTATACCCTCCGATTCATAGAGGGCCTTCCAAAGTTGAGTGAATCCGCCTAATGTTAGCAAGAATATAGTTAAAAAGCGTCATAACACTGAAAGGGTTAAGACATAAGAAGAGGGCACAATTGCCAGCACAGCTATGCGTCCTTCATTCAGCTCACGAATAAGTAAACAGATTAAATATCTAGATAATTTGAAGGTAAATATCCGACATAATCCTCTTATTATGAATAAAGTCTGAGAGTCTTATACACATAACACGACGTGGCACTGCATATCGATGTCACCGTCTCGCGACAGCAAAGTACCGGAATTATGCCCTCTGTGCGTGCGAGGTATGTTGAGAGACAGGTAATACCTCGTATATAAAGAGTAAACAGATATATTATACCTCTTTTTTAGAACACTACATAATCCACACGCTCCGACTGTCTATAAAGATAATGGGCGAGGGATCTATACTGCATGTTAATGGTGGTTCATAGTTTAGTTCATACCATTGTTTTGTTTTTCCAGCATTTTTTTTTTTTTTTTTTTTACATCTCTGGCATCGAATTCAAGATATATTAGATCATAGCACTTACAGGATAGCAATCTGATTCAGTCTATTTGTCGAGAACAAAAAAAGAGCCGAATGTTTCGGCTTTGGTTTTGGTTTTGGATACCCCCTGTTTCGGCACATTAATTTGGCGATTATAAGACGTTTCGTCCCATTAAGATGTATTTTTTTCTGGCGTGACATAGCGAACCTGAACTTTAGGAGAAAGAAGGGCATTGTTCTATCGAAAAATTTACAAATTTAGCTTGAAGTGTGTAGGGGAATTTTTAGCAGCTTGAAGGAAGTCTAGGGAGCAAACTTAAAAAATAGTGATAAATAAATATATGAAATAGATAAAGTCCTGTAATATTCCCAGTGTCTGTGGTGGTTGAG
The DNA here is from genome assembly GCA_032716605.1 of Paralithodes platypus. Taxonomy (NCBI): domain Eukaryota; kingdom Metazoa; phylum Arthropoda; class Malacostraca; order Decapoda; family Lithodidae; genus Paralithodes; species Paralithodes platypus. Next base: position 33,309,142 of record CM064492.1, read on the forward strand.
GGGGTAGTGGAAGGCAGGAACCTCTTCTGGCCTCGGGGAAGGAGACTCGTAGCCATCAGTTAGCGGGGACAAGGCTCTCATGACAGCGGCGTGTAGCTTAACTCACACCGCGGCGCCTCCACTACCACAACACCAGGGGAGGCTGAGGGTGGGGGAGTACGAGGGTGGGGGAACTGGGGATAGAGGGAGAGGGCTAAGGGAGATAAGGGTAAGTGAAGGAGACCGAGGAAGGCAAGGGAGACAGAAGGAGTGAAAAAGACAAGGGAGGGTTGTTGAGAGAGACAATGGGGCTTAGTGTGGCAGGACAGGTTGGGGAAGAGAGAACAAGCTAGGAAAGACAGGACAGACTGAGGGAGACAGGACAGACTGAGAGAGACAGGACAGGCTGAGGGAGACAGGACAGACTGAGGGAGACAGGACAGACTGAGAGAGACAGGACAGACTGAGAGAGACAGGACAGACTGAGAGAGACAGGACAGACTGAGAGAGACAGGACAGACTGAGGGAGACAGGACAGACTGAGGGAGACAGGACAGACTGAGGGAGACAGGACAGACTGAGAGTGACAGGACAGACTGAGAGAGACAGGACAGACTGAGAGAGACAGGACAGACTGAGGGAGACAAGACAGACTGAGGGAGACAGGACAGACAGGGGAAGACAGAACAGACAGGGAGATAATTGATTGACTGATAAATGTAAATAATAGGCTAATAGCGGAAAATATGGAGTTGAGCCAGCATCACACGAGCACTGTAGCGGAGGATGTATGGGAGTCAAATATACTGTATACTGAAAAAAGTCTGTGTGTTTTTTTTTTTTTTTTTTTTTTTTTTTTTTTTTTTTTTTTATTCCAACTACTTCCTTTTGGGCATAGGCTGAGAGCCTGCACACTCAACCGCTGAACATGGTGAGGCCCGTGAGGTCTTGTTCCAGTCTAGGGAGTGAGACATGCGAAGCTCCCCGGCTCGAAGCAATCCCATCTCTGAAGCTGCTCCGCCTCCGCGCTTCACCGTCTCATTCCCCAGACTCGGACCCTCACTCTCAGAACGCCACCTATTGAGCAACTAACTCACTAGGCATTGCCCCCCTGTAGAATATTTTGAATATGGAAATATTCATACAGTGCTATTTAATCAGGGAACAATGAGGGTATTTTGTTTTGGCATTTCGGTGTGCTGTGGTAATGCACTGAATCTAGGTACAGCACAAATTCCATCCCAATAATATCTTCCCATTGACATATTGGGATTCGAACCTGAGTCCATTGGATTAGCAGTCCAGTGGCAAGACCACTCTGCCGCACCTGACCCCTTTTCGCCTCGATTTAAGGGGGTAGTGCTTGGTTTTTGGTCTATATATATATTGATTTATTTATTTTTGAGTTTCCTCGCTATACCTCCATTAAGCTTAGAAAAATACCCCATAGACCCCCTTTCAAGATAAATCTTTACATTTTTCGGTAGAAAAATTTCCCGGCTGAAAGCCGGTTCCTTCTAAAATTAGAGGCTCGCTATCGCTCGCCAGGAAAAAATCGACACTTATATGGCACGAAAGGTCTTAATATTTACAACAAAAAATATAACTTTTTACATTTTTCGGTAGAAACATTTCTCGGCCGAAGGCCGGATCCTTATAAAATTAGAGGTTCGCTATCGCTCGCCAGGAAAAAATCGACACTTAAATGGCACGAAAGGTCTTAATATTGACCAAACAAAAATGAGGCAAAGGGTCTCAAAATCGCCAAACTAACGGAACAAAGGTCTTAAAATCTCAAAACTAATATGCTAAACATGAAGGAGCAGGAGGTCTAGAAAAAGCGAGTAGTTCCCCCTTAAACAGTTACTTTGAATGTTGTCGATAATCTTAAAGAGTCATATCTATACCATAAGACAAATCCCTGAAAATAGTCAGACAAATTATTGATATTTCTAGAATCCGATAACATTCTCCGATACGCTTGCTCGTGTGACTGTGGCTTTAGGAAAACATTTTGATTAACTAATGTAGGATTAAATTGAGGGAAGTAGGAGTAAAATAAGGAGATATCAGGATATAGTTAACATTATTGCAAGAGTTCATTGAAGGAATCAACGAAGGGCTGATGGATACAGAGATGGATTAAGATAGAGTGGATTGAAGAAGATAGGAACAAGAGGGAGACGAGGTAACTTAATAATAAATGGATGAACTTGGGGAGACATGATGGATTGACTAAGGTAATGATAGGCTAACATAGGAAGGTGTCAAATATGAAATCCAAGGTAAAGACTGACGGGGCGGTAGAATGACCAGGTCTAGTGAGCTATGGTCAGAGATTCTGTAAAATAACACATCGCAATCCTTTCTGCCTCGATTCATTATTCTGGTTATCATTAAGCGATTTTGTGTAAATTACTAAGAATCTCTAGGCATCAAAGGTTTAAACAGTACTTCAACTACAGGGGCACTCGGTAGCGCGTGTACATACCTCCGCCTACGCTGGCGGAGTTGTTTGCTATACTGATCGAATCCCAAATTGAATCACTTTTTCCTTGATGCATATAGTATCTGCCCACCAAATTTCGTGAACATCGGTTCATAAATGTGTGAGATATCTTGTTTACAGACAAACAAACGGAGGCAAAAATATACCCCCGTCAACTTTGTTGACTTCGTCAACTCTCTAGATTCCACAAGTTCTTCCTAAGTTTAATAAAATCGTCTGATAAAAGCCAGAATAGACTTTCAAAACGCGTCATAATCCTCCTGGGGTTAATATAAACATTACAAACTACAATAATATTAAATAAATAAACTAGCTTATATAATGGTGTCAAACTGAGTTCAAATCTGGTTAATGAACTATAGCATTGGTAAATGCAAAATACTCCTAATAGGAAATAAACATTAAAACGTTAAATAGTTAATGGTAAGCAGTCAACTTCAGAACATATAATTATAAAAAACGAAATATAGGTAACAATGTCAAACAATTTAGAGTCCGGCCAATTACGTACTAAAACAATTAAAATGGGTAATACAAATAGTTAACTATATTTTCAGCAGGGAGGCTAGGACAACATAAGTTAGATCACTCGGGAGAGCGCATACCTCCGCCTACGCTGGTGGAAGTATTCGGTCTACTAATCACCTTCTAAATATAATCACTTCTTCCTTTGCGCATATCCTATGGGAATACTAAATTTCGATAAGCATTGGTTCATAACTTTATGAGTCGCCTACGCTGGCAGATATATGCGCTCTACCGATCATCTCCTGAATGCAAATACTTCCTCGTTGGTGCATATCCTACCTGCCCACCAAATTTCGTGAACATCGGTTCATAACTTTTTGAAATATCTTGTTTACAGACAAAGATACAGACAAAAAGACAAACAGAGGCTAAAGCAAAACCTCCGTCCAACTTCGTTGACGGGGGTAATAAAACAAGGACAACAAAAACTGCACTGATGAAACAAGGACCACAGACGCCAGACGGATGAAACAAGGACCACAGAAGCCAGACAGATGAAATAAGGACCACAGAAGCCAGACGGATGAAATAAGGACCACAGAAGCCAGACGGATGAGACAAGGACCACAGAAGCCAGATGGCTGAAATAAGGACCAAAGAAGCCAGACGGATGAAACAAGGACAACAGAAGCCAGATGGATGAAACAAGGACCACAGAAGCCAGACGGATGAGACAAGGACCACAGAAGCCAGATGGCTGAAATAAGGACCAAAGAAGCCAGACGGATGAAACAAGGACAACAGAAGCCAGATGGATGAAACAAGGACCACAGAAGCCAGACGGATGAAACAAGGACCACAGAAGCCAGATGGATGAAACAAGGACCACAGAAGTCAGACAGATGAAACAAGGACAACAGAAGCCAGACAGATGAAACAAGGACAACAGAAGCCAGATGGATGAAACAAGGACAACAGAAGCCAGACGGATGCGACAAGGACCACAGAAGCCAGATGGATGAAACAAGGACAACAGAAGCCAGACAGATGAAACAAGGACAACAGAAGTCAGACAGATGAAACAAGGACAACAGAACCCAGATGGATGAAACAAGGACAACAGAAGCCAGATGGATGAAACAAGGACAACAGAAGCCAGACAGATGAAACAAGGACAACAGAAGCCAGACGGATGAAACAAGGACCACAGAAGCCAGATGGATGAAAAGAGGACCACAGAAGCCAGACAGATGAAACAAGGACCACAGAAGCCAGACGGCTGAAATAAGGACCACAGAAGCCAGACGGATGAAATAAGGACCACAGAAGCCAGACAGATGAAACAAGGACCACAGAAGCCAGACGGATGAAATAAGAACCACAGAAGCCAGATGGATGAAACAAGGACAACAGAAGCCAGACGGATGAAATAAGAACCACAGAAGCCAGACGGATGAAATAAGGACCACAGAAGCCAGACAGATGAAACAAGGACCACAGAAGCCAGACAGATGAAATAAGGACCACAGAAGCCAGATGGATGAAACAAGGACAACAGAAGCCAGACGGATGAAATAAGGACCACAGAAGCCAGACAGATGAAATAAGGACCACAGAAGCCAGACAGATGAAATAAGGACCACAAAAGCCAGTCGGATGAAACAAGGACCATAGAAGCCAGACGGATGAAATAAGGACCACAGAAGCCAGATGGATGAAATAAGGACCACAGAAGCCAGACGGATGAAATAAGGACCACAGAAGCCAGACGGATGAAATAAGGACCACAGAAGCCAGACGAATGAAATAAGGACCACAGAAGCCACATGGATGAAACAAGGACCATAGAAGCCAGACGGATGAAATAAGGACCACAGAAGCCAGACGGATTAAATAAGGACCACAGAAGCCACACGGATGAAACAAGGACAACAGAAGCTAATCAAGGACAGCAGAAGCTAGATTAAGCTAAAAAAATAGGCTTGCAGAAGCTACACGGATGAAACTAAATAAGAACAGCAGAAGCTACACTGAGGAGACAAGGACAACAGGATCCAGACTAATGAAACCAGTACAAGAGAAGCTAACCTGCTAAGACAAGAACTACATAATTATTAAACCAGACTGTGAGCAAGACAAGAGAAGGTGGATTGGAGAATGAGAAACCAGTCTGCTGGGTAAAACACCACGGCATCATCTACACCACCTTATATCCAGCTCCTGCACCAGTTCACCCAATTATCACCATCACAGACCCAGTATTAACTTCTTCGGTAAACTTTAATAATAGTGTGCTCAATTTAGTGCAAATTAGATGTAATAATACGGGTGCACATTGAAGGAGTATTAATATGAACATATTTTAGAATCCTACACAAATTTGGCTTTCATTACAGAAACCATTTATCATGATTAATGTGTTACATTTAATGCATAATTGATGTAACATAACTGGTACACATTGAAAGCGTATTAACCTGAACTATTTTTACAATACATCGATAAATCTACATGCATTGCAGAACACGTACATTTGTTCAAAAAGCCCGAGGAAAGGTTTCGAATTATTACGCAAAATAACTGTCATGCTGGTTATATGTGCACTCTAAGACACAAATCTGGGCCCAATCTGAACTCCGGACAGCGCAGACGAACCTCCAACATGTAAATACAGTATTAGGTAAAGATTTAATGGAAATATTGTATACATTTCGGGATAGCTTCGAAAACTGAAGACCACGATATATGTGTTGGAGTGTACGAGTGTTATTAGTGTTAGGAGTCCGATACACCACACACACATTTTACAGTGCACGATGGCTTCATATATATTATTATTTGGCTAACGTTGGACGATTTCATTCAGCTGAAGAATAACCGTAATAAATTGAAGGTGTAAAGACTATCACGATTAGCTTTTCAATCACACACATATTTCCTAATCTGCAACCAATTGTCTAATGCCAACAACAAAATAACAATGAAGATGTTACCATACTGAAAATCTGAAAAGAAAAAAAGTTAATTAAACCACTTGGCAAGAAGCTAGCTCTTTGGCAATTTAATGAACTAATCAAGTGTCTGCTAACTTTCAATATATAAAGCTGCCATTGTGACGAAGAAGCTACTCGAGATCATTATAAGCAACACGTACGATACAGCATATTTCAAAGCATAAAATACCCCCCCCCCCCTCCCCATGTTAGCCAGTATAATATAATTTGCTTGCCATTCTCAGGCAATTACCTTCCACCATTTTTGTGTTTCTCCATTGTTATATTATAGCCACTACCCGCTACTACCGCTAAACTATTTTCATGTCACTGTGGAAAATTAGACTACACTGATCTTGCAAAAACATTGTCTTGCTCTAGTAAGGTCAGATTATTAATGCGGTGTTTAACACTAAATTTAAAATTGTGTACACGTTCGCGCAGTTATAAGCTTCCTGGCAAGTGCAGGGAGACCAATTTTAAAGGGTACAATAACTCAATACATTTCGTGGACCTCCTTTGTTTATCATAATGTAATCAGAACAATTTAGAATGAACTATGGAGGTAATTTGAAATATATGAATTACTGGTAATCGATCATCTTGTACATGTACAATTTTGACTATTATCTATTTATTAATCATAGTAGTTGCATGTTCAATATTTAATAAAAAAAAAATATTCTTGCAATGAAAATGTATTGGAAACAGCGAGAGTATTGTTAATGTTGTGTCGATGGGCCTTGTGGTAATACACTGACACTCTAAGTACAGCATAAACTTCATTCCAATAATATTTTTCCATTGGCATATCGGAATTTGAACATAATGTTTTAAGATTACCAGTCCAATAGCAAGACCACTCCACCACACCTCCCCTTAACGCCACAAACTGGGCTCGTACTGATGCTGACTATGTATATTTTCAGTTTTGAGGACACCCTTGCATTACTAGTCTGCTGGTAACAGAAAGAGTATATCATGTGGCATTTTGGTGGGTTTCTTATTAAGTATTGATACTTAGTACATTGTGAACTGACTCACATCGCTAATTTTCATAGATATGCCGGAAATCAAGCGAAATCAGTGAAGTGATCACTAATCCACACCTTATCTCGGCAACAAAATGGCAGCATGTAAAACAAGTTGACCGGTCATTTGTTTCCCATAGGTACAGTAATGACAGACCTCCACACCTCTTAACTCCCCCAACCCCGAGGCATCAATGAAAAAACCCTCCGTCTGACACCTATCGTGGGGCCATCTTACACCTGCGCGCGCACAACACAGAATCACCCTATAGTCTACTCCAAACTTGACGGGAAGATTACAACCAGAAGATGATAATGAGATAAAGTCAATTCCACAAAAAAATACTGCAACGATACTGGAAGGATTAAACTGAAAAGGGAGAGATACTGTAACGAACAAAAAACGAGACGCGCCAACGGTTTGCCATAGTTTATAAGATTACTGAAAAAAACAAAATATATATATATATATATATATATATATATATATATATATATATATATAAGAAGTGCTTGCGCAATACGACACTGTACAGTCGTAGGCATGAATACTTGAATATCTCCTACTGATTGAAAACGAGGCCATGACCATTAAGTGGGTGTTTTTCTGGACCCCCTTCTCCTTCATGTTTACCCTCATTAATTTTGATATTTTAAGACGTTCGCCTCAATAGTTTGGCGATTTTATACTTCTCATCCCATTTTTCTGTCAATTATAAGACCTTTTGTGCTATTTAGGTGTCGATTTTTTCATGACGAGCGATAGCGAGCCTGTAATTTAGGAAGAACTGGCTTTCAACATGGACATATTTCTACCGAAAATGTAAAAACAAATCTCCAAGGAAGTGTCTTGGGGGTGTTATTTTTAAGCTTGCTGGAGGTCTAGGGAGGGGAATCCCTTGAGAATTATGGCGTGGTTTAACAGTTTATTCTGACTATCAGTAGATCATTATGTTCACTTTAGGTTGGAATAATGGATATCAGAGTGGACCTCCTTTGTTTAAGGGAGCCCACCTCTCTTTGTTTCTCTTTCTCTCCCTCTCTCTTTGGTTTGTATCCATTCGGCCCCATTCAGCCTACTGTGTCAAGAAATTGACCCCCATCCAGGTGTCAATATTTTCCTGGCGAGCGGTAGCGAGCCTGCATATACAGTATATTTGTTTGTTTTGACAACAAGCTAAGTTTGTACATTTTTCGATAGAATCATTTCTTCGGCAAAGCCGGATTTCTCCATACAATGCTTGCTCGCTATCACTCGCCAGGATGAAATCGACACCTGGATGGGGATAAACGTCTTAAAACAGTTGGCTGAATGGGGCCGAATGGATACAAGCCGGGGAAAGAGATAAAAGGAGAGAAAGAAAAAAAAAACGGTGACCCCCCCTTAACATTATGTAACCATTACAAATTAGATTGAACTATGAAGGTAGTTCAGCCCAACTTTTGGGATCTCTCTAGTCATGAGTGAATACATGTCCTTAGCAAGCGTAAACGAAGCCTTTGCATTCAAGATTAATTACAAGTTATGAAGGTGGGACTTCGTTAAGGGGGGTCACCCGCTTTTTTGATCTTGCTCTCCTTTTCTCTCTTTCTCTGGCTTGTATCCATTCGGCCCCATTCAGCCAACTTTTTAAGACGTTTATCCCCATCCAGGTGTCGATATCTTCCTGGCGAGTGATAGCGAGCCAGCATTGTATGGAGAAATCTGGCTTCGCCGGAGATTTTTTTCTATCGAAAAATGTACAAATTTAGCTTGCTGTAAAACAAATATATATATATATATATATATATATGTGCTGGCTCGCTACCGCTCGCCAGGAAAATATTGACGCCTGAATGGGGGTAAACGTCTTAAAACAGTAGGCTGAATGGGGCCGAATGGATACAAGCCAAAGAGAGAGGGAGAGAAAGAGAAAACAAGCGATGTGGTGTCCCTTAAGGTCGTGGTGTGCAGGGGTGGGTAGTACAATCGTCTGTAGTTAAATGTGGCACACATTATATCCCACAGTTCTAACACGCTCATGAAGCCTTTAAGGGAGCCCACCTCACTTTTTTCTCTTTCTCTCCCTGTCTCTTTGGCTTGTATCCATTAGGCCCCATTCAGCCTACTGTTTTAAGACGTTTACCCCCATCCAGGTGTCAATATTTTCCTGGCGAGCGGTAGCGAGCCAGCATATATTGTATATATACTGTATATATATATATATACTGTATATACTGTATATATATTTGTTTTACAGCAAGCTAAATTTGTACATTTTTCGATAGAAAAATGTCTCAGGCGAAGCCAGATTTGTCCATACAATGCTGGCTCGCTATCGCTCGCCAGGAAAAAAATCGACACCTGGATGGGGATAAACGTCTTAAAACAGTTGGCTGAATGGGGCGAAATGGATACAAGTCTGAGGAAGAGAGAAAAGGAGAGAAAGATAACAAAAACAGGTGACCCCCCTTAACTTAAACACATTCCTTTTAACCCCTTCTGCACCAGCGACGTCTTTTAAACAGGTGACCCCCCTTAACTTAAACACATTCCTTTTAACCCCTTCTGCACCAGCGACGTCTTTTAAACAGGTGACCCCCCTTAACTTAAACACATTCCTTTTAACCCCTTCTGCACCAGCGACGTCTTTTAAACAGGTGACCCCCCTTAACTTAAACACATTCCTTTTAACCCCTTCTGCACCAGCGACGTCTTTTAAACAGGTGACCCCCCTTAACTTAAACACATTCCTTTTAACCCCTTCTGCACCAGCGACGTCTTTTAAACAGGTGACCCCCCTTAACTTAAACACATTCCTTTTAACCCCTTCTGCACCAGCGACGTCTTTTTAATTTTATTGTATGTACATTAAGACGATTTTGGGTAGTTTAAGAAGGATAATTATGTGGTAATAAAAAGGCTTAAATGAGATAATTTAAAGCCTGTTAATTACTGGAGGCCCTTTATAAATTGAATGAAATCGTCTAATAGTAGCCAGCATACAGATAAAAAGGACAGCACCGGTACTAAAAGGGTTAGGCACATATCGTCATCATTGTTTTTCCCTCATTCGATGTACACTGTCTCCAATTTATCATACAGTACTATTGTGTGCCAGGTACAGTCGCGCTAATAAGTCATATCTCGGCACTAACTATGTTTTGATCAATAATGGTTATCAGCAATATTTAATAGTGGCCCCTTCATCATTGACGATATCGCCTATTAGTATAATAGTCTCCATTCAACATACCGCGTCAGCATTTTGAATCTCCCGCGCGGAAGGATCATGGAGTACTCTTCATAAGTGCAGCTTAATTCCCTTATGGGATCGTCATTATGATTGGGTACCCTACAGAAAAAACTCTGTAAAAAATACAAAATAAAAATTAACTTAATATTTGTTATCATATGACTTTCCATATGTGGATTTCTTGCGTTTTGCTACCCCGACACCAGCTCTCTAGCGGCCATCTTCGTCCTTCCTCCTTCCGCGGCCATACTAGCAACACGGGTTTCGCCGTTCCAGCGCTTTCCAGTGAGTTCTTGCTCATTTGTATACACCTGCGTTGTAGTAACAAGGTTCAGATTAGCTAGCAACGGCTACCCCATTGGTATGTCTGCAGGAAGTGTGTAATTTTAGAGTACTTTTGTAACAGGCGCCTAGGTAGCTATAAGATAGATGTAGTGTAGAAGATATAGGTTGTAGTGAGATATATGCTTAGGTAGCTATAAGATAGATGTAGTGTAGAAGATATAGGTTGTAGTGAGATATATGCTTAGGTAGCTATAAGATAGATGTAGTGTAGGGGATATAGGTTGTAGTGAGATATGTTCTTAGGTAGCTATAAGATAGATGTAGTGTAGGGGATATAGGTTGTAGTGAGATATATTCTTAGGTAGCTATAAGATAGATGTAGTGTAGGGGATATAGGTTGTAGTGAGAGATGTTCTTAGGTAGCTATAAGATAGATGTAGTGTAGGGGATATAGGTTGTAGTGAGATATATTCTTAGGTAGCTATAAGATAGATGTAGTGTAGGGGATATAGGTTGTAGTGAGATATGTTCCTAGGTAGCTATAAGATAGATGTAGTGTAGGGATATACGTAGTGCAGGGGGTATAGGTTATAGTGAGAGATGTAGTGTAATGCATAAAGGTGTACAAGAAATAGGGATGTAGGGAAGAAGGGGTCTGCCTCGTATGGGCTAATAGGCCTTCTGCAAATTTCCATTTGTCTTATGTTCTTATGTATCCCAGGATCTTCGCCCCACGTGTGTTATTTTATGTTGTGTTTGCGCCTTTAGCTTTTGATACATAGCTAGGAGGCTACCATTCTACAATTTTATGCTGCAGACCGTCAATATTGAAGCAGTGGCATATATTTTATTATAATATTTAGCAAATGCTCTGGTCTAAGGGTGCCTGCACGTGGTGCTCCACCTTCCAGAGTTCGTATTTTGCTTGTAGGCCCCTATCATGGGCCTACCCTCGTTTGTGTGCTGTGGCTGGGTCATCGGAGCGTCGTCTGCTGTGATGTTTCTTCGGACCTCATGATCAGCCTGGTTAGGGGTCTCCAGTCTAGGCTACAGGTAATTTAGGATTCTGAATTCTCTGTATTTATGTTTTGCCTATGTGTGCCCCTAGTGATGGACATGTGTGCTTGCATGTTTTTGGGGTGGGAGACGTCCCTATATATATATATATACTTTTAAGGTGGGTTTTGGAGAGGGAAGCTGTGCATTTGTCTCCCCTCTTTAAAAAAAAAATTGTTTTCTCTGGCGGCCTCGTGCAGCAGGGCCCAGGTGACCCGTCTTCAAAACGGGTAGGAAACAACCAAATGTCCCGGCGTGGTAAGGCTGAACCACATCCCTTCTGGCGGAAATGCAGATTCCTACGGGAGCTTATAACTCGGCCCGCCGAGTTGACTCGCCCTGACCGTAATAGTTACGCGGCAAAGATTTCATCGCCCTGCGGCGCCACAGTCGAGTGTACAAGTGTTAAGATTCGTTATGCAAACTCGTTTCATTATCTCTCTAGTGCTTTAGTAATAGATAATCAGACACTACTGGTCGATGGGCCTGTGGCACTTGCCATAGGTAAGCAGTTTCAATCAGCTTATACGAAAAAACCCTAGGTTTTTTCGCGGCGAGCCCAGCGGAAGGTTAGAGTAGTTGTGGAACTATAGCTAATTTTCCGGCAGACTCAAGGTAGGATGTTTTAACACCTCGCAGGTTATCTTTATGAGCATTGATTCCTGGAAATTTCCTATTTCCAGTATCCCCGGCTCCTTAGTGACTGCAGAACCGGCGGCGTTGGGGGGCTGATTCGTGCGGGGGGGGGGGGGGGGCCCCTTTATCCATCATGTCTCGGTTTGAATTATGCGCTACTCCTACCTGTTCAATGTTGCCCATTTTCGCTCATAAATTATGTTTGAAATGTGTCAAATGTTTAGACCGCTCTAGAGGCTTGTGGGTGTCGCGGCGTTGCTCTGTGTGCTCTGATCTGAAAAACACTTTATTCACAAAGAAAGACTTATCGTGCTTGCGGCACTACAAGAGATAAAAGGTACCTTTAATTCTTATGCCAAAGACACAGCCCATAAGGCGCTTCATTGCGATGACGAGGCCCTCTGGGAACGGTTAATTATCAAGTCGCTTCTAGTTAAACCCACCACCTGTAAATCTGTTAAGCCTAAAGTAAAGTCGAAAGCCCTCGTGAAAGAGGTAGTGAGTAGCAGTAGTGGCACTGACAACGAACTTACCGAGGTTCCCCCCCCCCCCCCCCTTCCCGACCGTCCGAAGAGGAGACGATCACCTTCTCCTAAGCAGAAATCTAGGTCCAGGTCTAGATCCCCCCCGGAGACAGTCTCGGCACTCTTCAGCTGAATCTTCCAGGTCCCTCAAGCGCCGGAAAGAGGACTCTGAGTCATCGGCTGGTATGCCGCGTAGTGGGAGCCGGAAGGAGACCCCGCAGCCGCCTCCCTCTACCCCTGCGTCCGACACGCCTCACGTCGATTCTGGCGAGTTGGAAGTGGGGAGTGGCCACGGGTTCCACTCCTAGTCGTAAACAAATCATTAAGTGTACCATCTCATGTTACCTTTGCAATCCCTTAATTTAATTATGTGCCACGTAGTGTCCATTCCACCGGCCCAAGACGGGTCCTGGCTGAACAATATAGGGGTTTTCTGTCAGGGTCACAAGCTGTTGATAGCTCTCAAATAATTCAGGACTCTCAGCCACCCGCGGCAGGGGGGTGCTGGCGTCAGTCAGAACCTTCTCATCGTAACATAAGGGGATTCCAGGAACTAGGGGATGAGGGTAGTATGGACATGTTACCTTCATCGGTCCCTGATTTAATGTGGCCACCGGCGGAGCAGGTACCGGAGGAACAACAGGATAGTTCTGAGTTAACCCTCTCACATCCTTATGATGCAGAGGTTGCCAGATTAGCAATAAGAAATAGATTTCTCTCACTCTTATAATTACCTCTCCAAACTTAATTTTCTGCCCACAGCTAACTCAAAGACAACTGCAGAGGTTGAAGTAAATAAACTAAAGGTTTATAAATACCCCTGACGGTAACAAAGGCTTTAAAGTATCCCTAATAGGCTCAAAATTGCGTCAAGGACGTGAGAGGGTTAAGTAGGGAGACAGAGGAAGTGCCTTTAGCCCCGGCTCAACAGACTATTACAGGTGAGGAGTCTGAAGCAAGCTCCCAATCTTCGAGGGGCTCTCACAGTAAGTGTGTTAGTTCGGATGAAATCAGTGATCTATTACATAAAGTTATGCAACAGTATAACCTCCCTGTCTCTTCCGATCCTCCTGCTTGTCAACCGTTAGTTGCCCCCAGTCATTCAATGATAAGACCTCTAGAGCCTCCAGGTTTTCTTCCTTCTCTTACCATGACCCCGGCGGTATCCGCGGTTCCAGGCACTACAGTGCCGGCCACGCTTACTACCACCAATGTGAGGGTAATTGCAGATATCACTCCTCCCCCCTTAGATAAGGCACCACAGAAGAAAGGCCCCATGCCTCTCCTCTATGGCCCTGACTGTTCTTGGGTCCAGGTGACTCCTCTGAACCCACATTTAGCACAACCCACCATTTCAGGGGACCTACCGGTCCCTAGTGAATGGAAAATTGAGATTAACAAGAGCAGGAAGTTTAGAGCTAAAGATGAGGCAGGGAGGTTGCTCGATGTATCGATTAAGGCTATCCCCAGTTCATATAATCCAGACTTCTTTGTGTATATTGCTGCCCCGGCAGTCCCTTCCGCTGCTTCTGCATGACTCTTTGCAGACTGGTCAAAAGCTGATGGCGTCAATGATGTCAAGGCTTTAAATGCTTTTACGCCGGAAATGGATACACTTTCGGTACTAGACCAAACGCATACACCAGTCCTGCAGATGGGGCGGATAGGGGTAGGTCCCTGGGTAGATTGGGAGTTAGAGGCTCAGGTATTTGCTTCAACAATCACGTCTAAGTCCTCACATCAGGTTCCACAGGAAACGCATCATTATTTTTCGTTGCCTGTCACTAAGGCTGATGGGGTGTCACCAGCTTTGTTTGCCTTCCTGGCAGCACCCAAAGTAGCCCTAAACTCTCTAGATGAACCTTTTTGTACTCCTCCACCGGCTCACCTTGAAAGGGATTTTAAACTAAGAAATAAAGCCTACCGGATGTTCTCTCAGTATCTAGTTAGTCGCCAGATTGTTGTCTCACTTACCAGAACTATCTCGGCCATTGCTGACCCTCAGGTTAGGAAGGCCACTGATTTATCTAGACGACTTTGATTGCAAAACTCTATTCAAACCTTAGGAGACGTCAGAATTGCAATCATGGAAGCGGTTCGAGCCCGCCAGGATCTGAGAGTGCACCTAGTGAAGAAGTTACCGGATGACATTGGTCGCCGGGTAACTCTTTCGCCGGTCCTCACTGCCTCCCTTCTTACCTCGGAAACTTGGAGTATAGTTTTTAATATGGTAAAGGGGTGGAAGCAGGTTACCTCCCAGCTAAGAAGCAACCTGTTAAGACACCTTTTCACAAGCCAAAGAGCGGAGGTAAGCCTAACCAGCCGCATGCTAAACACTCCTTTCGAGATCCCAGAACCCCTCCTCAGCCGGGAGGTAATCTGTCCAAACCCAGACAAGGTAAATACTCAGGATATAAAGGTAAGCCCCACCAGAAGCCAAATCAGGGGAAGACGTCAGCCAAGACTAGCCAGCCATCTGATACCAACCCACCTCCCCCTCCAAAAAACTAGCCACCCGAACTCTCAATCTCCCAGTGCCGTGCTTAGGTGTACCGGATTCGAGAGTTGCTTTACCGAACAGGCCCGGTCTGCGGACTGGGTCGTTCCAGTTATTCCGCTTAGCCTGGCCCAGGAAAACTTGGGCCAGGAAAGTAGTAAGCAAAGGAATCACCTGGCGGTGGCTCCGGCGACCTCGACTACGTCAGGCGCTGGAATGCAACAATGTATCACAGGAGGTGGAGGCCCTGGTCCAAGAAATTATCTCAAAAGAAGTCCTTGTCCCAGTCAAACCAAATTACCCAGTATTCACCTCCAGACTCTTCTTAGTGCCGAAAAGGGACAGTGTGCAAATGCGACCAGTTTTAGATCTCTCGTGTCTGAACACATTTATAATAAATTCACCCTTCAGGATGCTTACAGTCAATCAGATCAGGCTCTCTCTTCCGCCGCAAGGCTGGATGTGCTCAGTAGACCTCAAAGACGCCTATTGGCATGTCTCTATAAACAAAAGGTTCCAGAAATTCCTCGCTCTGAGGATCAGGCAAGAGACTTATGTCTTTTAAGAATGCCTTTTGGGTTGAACCTGGCACCGAGAATTTTCACAAAATTAGTCCGGCAAGCCCTTTTGCCATTGTTAGTCCAGGGCATACAGGTGTTTTGGTATCTAGACGACTGGCTGGTGGTGGCAGAGTCAGAGGAGTTATGTCACAACCATGTAAACCAAGTATTAAATCATGTGCACAACCTAGGGTTCAAGGTGAACTTGGCGAAGTCTCTCCTTGCTCCCACAAGGAATATTCAGTGGATAGGGCTGGTCTGGGACACCACCAATTTAACTCTTACTCAGAGTGTGGACAATCGGGACAGATTTCGCAGGAAACTGTTCCTCTTTCTCCACAGTCTGAATACGACCAGGAAAACGTGGGATTCCCCTATCGGTTCTCTCAACTGGATCTAATTGGCTGTGAAGTTGGGCCAGTTGAAAGTAAAGAGATTAATTTTGGAAGGCAACAAAGTTTTTCCTCTCTCGCCGGAGCAGAAATTATGGCCAATTCCTCCATTAATCCACAGCTTGCTATCGGTCTGGGACAAGACGGAAATGCTTTACTCAATAACGACATGGGTTTCTCCCCCGCCTATGGTATGGGTAGACAACTAGACACAGACGCTTCAGGGGCTCCAGGTTGGGGCTATCAGTCGAATTTAGGCCATCAAGGGCAAGGCACTTGGCCCCAAGACACTCTTTGTCACATCAACAAGCAAAAGCTTTTAGTTCCTCTCTTTTTCCTCCAAGATCACGGTATGTCTTTGCAAGAAAAATAAATAGCGTTCCGTATGGACAACCTATCTGCAGTCCATTGTATTCAGAAGCAGGGCTCAGTGAGGTCTCGAGAGTTACTCAAATTGTCAGAATAGATTTTTGCCTTGGCCGAATCGCTGGGCATTCATCTGCATGCAGCATATCTCCCCGGCGTGTCGAACGTCTGGGCAGACGCTCTGTCTTGGAGGCGGAGCACCCTAGTAGAATGGGCTATCAAACAAACCGTCTTCGACAAGATGATTGCAAGGCCTTACCGTCCACAAGTGGATCTGTTCGCATCCAAGGAGAATCACAGACTCCCTCTCTTCCTAACTCGCCGAGGGGTGACCCCGGCGGGGGGGACCAGATGCATTGTTGGAGGATTGGAACAAGTGGACTTCAATTTATCTTTTTCCTCCACCAGATTCTGTACTAATGTGCAGGGTGATTCACAAACTGAGGGGTTACCGGGGCTTAGTCTCGATGATCGCGCCGTTATGGCCGGCTCAGGCGTGGTACCATCAATTGCAGGAATGGTTCAAGACCCCAGTGTCGCTCCCGGTCTCCGCCTTCCACTTAGAGATGATTGGCAACCTTCGGATCTCGCTCAGTTTTGCCTCATGGACATTTACAAGGGAAAATAGTTAGCTCAATTTGGGGAAAGTGTCACAAATAAACTTATGAACCAATATACTATGTCTACCAGGAGACAATACCAGTCACATTGGAAAACTTTTACGACCTGGATTGTAGAGTCAGGGCAAACAGATGCCTCGGGAGCCTTGATTTTCAAATACCTAGATTATCTATTTAAGCAAAAAAAAAATCAGTAATCACTTTAAAAAATCACTTGTCTGCCATCAGAACTCCCTTTTTTTATCTCATGGGCCTTTCCATACCGCAGGCGGAGGAGAAAGGATTTATGAGGGCGTGTTTCAAGATGCGCCCACCACCCCGTCAGCTCATGCCCACCTGGTCACTTGACAAAGCCTTATCATTACTTCAGTCGCGTAAATATAATAATACGCCGGATTTTGATTCATTCTTGAAGAAGGCTGTATTCTTCATGGCTCTCGCCTCTGGAAATAGGGTGTCTGAGCTGGCGGCGATGAGCAATGAACCTAATTGCCTTAGGTTTGGAAGGCTACACGATCATGTACAAATCGCGCCGTCTCCCACATTTATTGCAAAAAACGAGCATTCCGATCATGTATTTTCTGAATTTTCTGTTCCGGCATTGAAACGCGGACACACTCATCATATTTTATGCCCTGTGCAGGCCTTAACTAAGTTTATGAGGGCTGTGCATCCTCGCCGACCAGGTGCTCTGTGGGTGAATCAGGCAGGTAATCGTGTTACAAGAAGAAAGTTAGCTTCCTTGCTAGTAGACGTCATTAACCCCTTCAGACTCATATGACGCAGAGGTTGCCAGATTAGCAATAAGAAATAGAGTTCTCTCACTCTTATAAGTACCTCTCCAAAATTAGTTTTCTGCCCACAGCTAACTCAAAGACAACTGCAGAGGTTGAAGTAACTAAACTAAAGGTTTCTAAATACCCCTGATGGTAACAAAGGCTTTAAAGTATCCCTAATAGGCTCAAAATTGCGTCATATGTCGGAGAGGGTTAAGGAAAGTAACCCCGGCGTAGTGGGCAGGGCTCACGACATCAGGAAATGGGCAGTCTCTCTTAGATTCCTTCAGAATTTTTCTATAGAAGACACTGCTAATACTCAACTTTGGGCTTCCAATCATACTTTCCTAACACGTTGCCTGTCGGTCGCTCTAGATAAACCGAAGCGTACCTGTGTAGCTTTACGACAACGGGTCCAGTAGGTTATGTTCTATTATATAAGTTTTGTTTTAAAAGGGGGGGGGGGTGCGGAATAGCCCATACCTCACTAGGTCCCCGTCCGCCGGAGACTGTGATAAATCACGAGCTGTGATCAAACTGGTTATACAGTTCAATATACTTTATTTGTATGTTAAGATTAAGAAGAAATCTAGCATAGTTGCAACTATGCAGTATTATCAGATTGTACAAACAGATTATATTGTACAAATAGTGTTAAGGTGAGAACGAAATTCTGCAGAATTATACTTCTATTTAAGGGAACACATGCGTGTCCCCACAGAGTATCATGCATAGATCTTGAAGTAAGATCTGGTCATGAGTAAGCAGACTTTCTTGATGTCACGCACTGCTTGCAATCTTTTGTATTTTTTATATATTGTTTGCATACAATAAAAAAAAAAAATGTATATGGATTATTTGTCCCCTGAGGTTAAGGATATTGTCACGAATGTCCCCCTCCAATCTTGGTATTCAGGCGATATCGTCAATGATGAAGGGGCCACTATTAAATTATAGGTTTGATTCCCGGAGGGAAGTAGAGAAAACCTAATATTTAGTAGGGCCCCGTAATTATTGACGATATATGTCCCTCCCAGCCATCCCACTTCCCATTCATTGATTTCTATAGTTTTATCTTGGTATTTCAATGAAGGACGAAGATGGCCGCTAGAGGGCCTGGTGTCGGGGTAGCAAAACGCAAGAAATCCACATATGGAAAGTCATATGATAACAAATATTAAGTTAATTTTTCTTTGTTATTTGTTACAGAGTTTTTTCTGTAGGGTACCCAATCATAATGACGATCCCATAAGGGAATTAAGCGTGCACTTATGAAGAGTACTCAATGATCCTTCCGCGCGGTAGATTCAAAACGCTGACGCGGGATGTTGAATGGAGACTATTCAGCTCTTCCCAAGCTTTCTGGCATCTAGCCAAAAACCTCTCCAACAATTTCTCTTCCTCGTCTTTCCCTCCCGTTTCCCACTCTGCTGGCACAACCATCACTTCTTCCTCTGACAAAGCTAAACTCTTCGCTCAAACTTTTGCTAGAAACTCCACCTTGGATGATTCCGGTGCTATTCCTCCCTCTCCGCCCTCCTCTCTCTTACTTATGCCTAATATCCTAATCTCTTCTAAAGATGTACTTTCTACCCTCTCTGGGCTTAACACTAATAAGGCGTACGGTCCGGACGGTGTTCCTCCTGTTGTTCTCAAAAACTGTGCTTCCGTGCTGACTCCCTGCCTAGGCAAACTCTTTCGTCTCTGTCTATCCTCTAACGTCTTCCCTTCATGCTGGAAGTTTGCTCACATTCAACCCGTCCCAAAGAAGGGTGACCGCTCTCAACCCTCCAACTATCATCCAATTGCTCTTATCTCTTGTCTTTCTAAAGTTTTTGAAACTATTCTTGCTTCCAAATTTCTTAAGCATTTCTCTTCTCATAATCTGCTCTCAGATCGCCAGTATGGCTTCCTTAAGGGTCGCTCTACTGGTGATCTTCTTTCATATCTTACTAACTCTTGGTCATCCTCCTTTCGGGACTTCGGTGAGACTTTTTCTATTGCACTAGACATATCGAAAGCCTTCGATAGAGTCTGGCATAAATCTTTAATTTCTAAACTACCCTCCTTCGGTTTCTATCCCTCCATCTGTGCCTTTGTCTCTAATTTCCTTTCCGGCCGTTCCATAGCCGCGGTTGTGGACGGCCATTGTTCACTTCCTCACCCTATAAACTCCGGTGTTCCTCAGGGCTCTGTCCTATCTCCTATTCTCTTTCTAATTTTTATAAATGATCTCCTTAACTGTACCTTAATTCCCATCCATTCATACGCAGACGACTCAACCTTACACTACTCCATTAGTTTTTCAGAACGCCCCAGCCAGCAATCCCTCAACGACAAACGTAATGAAGCCATAGAACTCTTAAATTCTGATCTAAATACTATTTCCAATTGGGGCAGAGAAAACCTTGTTAACTTTAATGCTTCCAAAACCCAATTTCTCCATCTATCTACCCGTCAGGATCTCCCAGAGGACTATCCCTTATTCTTCAACAATACAAAAATCAATCCTTCATCTTCTCTCAATATTCTTGGTGTCTCTTTTTCTTCTGCTCTCATTTGGAAGGACCATATTACCAGTCTTGCTAAGGCAGCCTCCCAGAAGCTGGGTGTGCTCAACCGCCTTAGGGGGTTCTTTTCCCCTGCACAGCTTCTTGCTCTGTACAGGGGCATAGTGCGCCCTTGTATTGAGTATTGTTCACATGTGTGGGGAGGTTCCTCTCACACCGCTCTCCTAGACAAAGTTGAAAGGAAGGCCTTTCGTATCATTAACTCCTGTCCACTCACCAACTCTCTGCAATCTCTCTCTCTCCGCCGCAGTGTTGCATCTCTCTCGCTATTCTATCGCTACTATAATAATCAGTGTTCCTCAGAGCTATCCCAGTGCATACCACCTCCTTTACGTAGGGCACGTGGTACCTGTCTTGCAACTCAATCCCACCCCTACTCTGTGCAACTCTCCAACCCAAGAGTGAAACGTTACTCTCAAACTTTCTTCTACTCAACAGCTGAGCTCTGGAACTCTCTCCCAGAATCAGTCTTTCCCTCTTCCTATGACTTACAGTAAATTGCTTCAAACTCCGTGTGTCCAGGCATTTTGGCTCGAACGTCCCTTGATTTTGGCCCTGTCACTCTTTCAACTATGGGGGAGGCACTCGCTATTGGCAGTTATGCCTTTTGCCTCCCTCAATCACATAGAAAAAAAAAAAAAAAAAATTACTAATAGGCGATATCGTCAATGATTACGGGGCCCTACTAAATATTAGATTTTCTCCACTTTCCTCCGGAAATCAAACCTATAATCTAAGCTTCATTTCACCATATCGAGTGAAATATACAAACATTTTACTACACTTACCCACCCTATTCAACATCTGATAGACATTAATACAGCACAGAGCAAGCCAAACGTAATGACAACTGGGACATGACTTATTAGCGCAACCGTACTTGTGCAGGCGACTAGTTTACAAGGGCCTTTCCTATGCTTACTAAAATTATCTTATATTATCCAAAATACATGAACACGAGACAGTACTGTACTGATGGAGTTGTTCGGAGTGTTTAAAGAGGTAGTACTCGCTTTTTATGGACCCCCTTCTCCCTCATGTTTAGCATATTAGTTTTGAGGTTTTAAGACATTCGTTCCGTTAGTTTGGCTATTTTGAGACCTTTCGCCTCATTTCTTTGTCAACATTAAGGCCTTTCGTGTCCATTAGGTGTCGATTTTTTCCTGCCGAGCGTTAGCGAGCCTCTAATTTTAGAAGGAATCGGCCTTTGGCCGGGACATTTTTCAACCGACAAATGTACACATTTATCTTGAAAGGGGGTCCAGGGGATGTTTTTTCTAAGCTTGATGGAGGTCTAGCGAGGAAACTAAAAAAATAATAGATTGTATAAATATATAGACCAGAAACCAAGCACTACCCCCTTAATGAGAAAAACAAAATAAAGAAAGACAATTTTGGAGATTGAGTTTGCTTGTTGTCTGGGTATGCCACTAGAAATGAAGCTAAATTTAGAAGAAAGCAGCGGAGTAATTCTAAAATACTCCGAACTCTCCTCCAGCACGTAGAGAGCAAGGTTAAGAGATACAACTTACCCTTGATAGAGAGTACAGTCACTCGCAAAACGTCCGGACCCCTGGCATGTTAAATTGTGCAAATATGTTTATGAAAGCTAATTAATGGGGGTGACCGGATTTTTTTATCTTTCTCTCCTTTTCTCTCTTTCCCTGACTTGTATCCATTCGGCCTCATTCAGCCAACTATTTTAAGACGTTTATTCACATCCAGGTGTCGATTTCTTCTTGCTGGCCAGCATTGTATGGAGAAATCCGGCTTCGCCGGAGAACTTTTTCTATCGAAAAATGTACAAATTTAGTTTGCTGTCAAAACAAAAATATATATATATGCTGGCTCGCTGCCGCTCGCCAGTAAAATATAGACACCTGGATGGGGTTAAATGTCTTAACACAGTAGGCTGAATGGGGCCGAATGGATATAAGCCAAAGAGAGAGGGAGAGAGAGAGAAAAAAAAAGCGAGGTGGGCCTCCTTAATTGATGCAATTTTAATGCCTTGATTATAAAGGCATGTCTATTATATAATCCAAAGAAAATCTCATCCACAAATCAAGAGCAATACTTGTATTTGTACAAGGAGAAGCAAAAGAGGTTCTTGATGTTGAATAAGTCACTGTACAGTCACTCTTAAAAATTCCTGGACCTCACCCACATTATTACTAATTATGGAAGTATATCTCTGGAAACTAATTTGTGAATATACTCATCTATACGTCAACTACAAAATAATATATATTATTTATTGAAAAGCAAGTTTCATACAAAAATTAATCCATAAAGTTATGATTGCATAAATAAAAACCTAAGGGGCCACGAATGTTTGTGAGTGACTGTTGAAGAGGCCAGACAGTGGTCGGGAGACAAGGAGATAACAACGCACTTACTCAATGATCCACCAATTAAGGGGCTACTGCTTGGTAATTGGGCTATATATGTATTTATTTAATATATTATATATGTATTTATTTTATATATTATATATGTATTTATTTTATATATTTATTTTATATATTATATATGTATTTATTTTATATATTATATATGTACTTATATATAATATGTATTATTATATATTATATATGTATATTTTTATATTAATATTTATTTTATATATTATATATGTATTTATTTTATATATTATATATGTATTTATTTTATATATTATATATGTATTATTTTATATATTATATATGTATTTATTTTATATAATTTATATATGTATTTATTTTATATATTATATATGTATTTATTTTATATATTATATATGTATTTATTATATATGTATTATTTTGTATATGTATTTATTTTATATAATTTATATATGTATTTATTTTATATATTATATATGTATTTATTTTATATATTATATACCGGTATGTATTTATTTTATATATTATATATGTATTTATTTTATATATTATATATGTATTTATTTTATATAATTTATATATGTATTTATTTTATATATTATATATGTATTTATTTTATATATTATATACCGGTATGTATTTATTTTATATATTATATATGTGTTTATTTTATATATTATATATGTATTTATTTTATATAATATATGTATTTATTTTATATATTATATATGTATTTATTTTATATATTTTTTTAGTTTCCTCGCTAGACCTCCATCAAGCTTAAAAAAACACCCCCTAGACCCCCCTTCAAGATAAATTTGTACATTTTTCGATAGAACATTTTCCCGGCCGAAGGCCGGTTCCTCTTAAAATTACAGGGTCGCTATCGCTCGCCAGGAAAAAATCGACAATTAAATGGCATGAAAGGTCTTGAGATTAACAACGAAATAGGGCGAAAGGTATTAAAATCACCAAACTAATGAAAGGAACGTCTTAAAATCTCAAAACTAATATGCTAAACACGAGGGAGAAGGAGGTCCATAAAAAGCGAGTAGTACCCCCTTAAAGGCGAGTGTTGATTTTAACTTTTGGATTTATTATTGTTATTTTTTTTATTTTTTTTATTTTTATTTTTTTTGGGGTGTCCATCAATAAACCAGTGTTACGAGAAGTGGCTACCAACACGTCTAGGCAGCGCGAGGGTTTTGGGTCATTGTTAAAAAACCACCAATAGTCGCTGGTAGATTGGCACTTAGTTGGGGCCGGAGATCCCCTAGCGAGAGAGAGGAGCCATCTTTTCCTCCGGCGTCATTTTGGTGCCGTAGTTATCAGAGAACAGGGTGATATTGTATTCTTGACCATGTAGTAGTTACATCCAAGGAAGACAATACATATCCTGTACCAGTAATGCCAATGTTTATTACGTGTGTGGATGTATTGGAGTGTAAAGAGAGGCTAATGACACCAGTGGCACCGATAGACCAGGAGTGGTCGATCTCTGTTACCAAAGGGTCTCTAGTCGGGGCTGGCGTAAAAAACTGGTGTGTTTTTATGCACCTGAGTGTTTCGGTTTGGCCCGCAGAGACACAATTCTTGGATCAGTTGGGCCGATAATATAAGCCCCGCGCCGGATAATTTGGGAATCGGGTTTCATCGGTCCACGGGCTAATTACGGTCATCGGGTCCGGTTATCACTTGGCCCCGGAGCCGGATTTATCAACTGGCAAGTGGTAGGTAGGCGATGACAGAAACCGGCCCCTCTAGTTCATTATCCCGGGGACTAATGCAATACAAACATTTTCAGGGAACGGCGTATGCTTATTACACGGCTAACTGATGCACCGATCCGCTCTTTAATGTTCGGTTTGTTCTCCCGGGACAAAGAATGGAGGTAGAGGTGGAAGGAATCGAGGCCCGCCATCACCCGCCCTGCCCGCACGACGCCTGTCTTTTGTTTACACAGCTAATGTCCCCTCGATCTTTGCTGGCCATGGGGCGAAAGGTGAGATCTAGATATTGCCTCAGTCCCTTCAGTCTCGGTGCCTCAAGTCTCGATGTCTCTTATATTCTTTTCTCTCACCTCATATTTACGAAAAGTGCGTTGCAGTGGTGTAGAGCAGAATCATGGGAACCAAAAATTGTTCCAGAAAATACTCCAAACCTGTTCTAATCCTACAAAAAGTTAAATAATTCAGCCTAAAGAATTAATGACTAGTTAAGGGGGGTCACCTGCTTTTTTTCTTTTTCTCTCATTTTCTCTCTTTTTCTGGCTTGTATCCATTCGGCCCCATTCCACCAACTGTTTTAAGACGTTTATCCCCATCCAGGTGTAGATTTCTTCCTGGCGAGCGATTGCGAGCCAGCATTGTATGGAGAAATCCGGCTTCGCTGGAGATTTTTGTTATCGAAAAATTTACAAATTTAGCTTGCTGTAAAACAAAATTATATATACTGTATATGCTGGCTTGCTACCGCTCGCCAAGAAAATATTGACATCTGGATGGGGGTAAACATCTTAAAACAGTAGGCTGAATGGGGCCGAATGGATACAAGCCAAAGAGAGAGGGAGAACAGAAAAAAAGCGATGTGGGCTCCCTTAATCTATGTTGATCAGTTGTGTAAATGATCACCGGTCATTGTTATAGCCCCGTGGACATGGGTGCATAGCTGGGATGGTCCGCGGCGCCGTATTTGCGAGCTTCTACAATGTACAATTACCCCGTATTGCACCCCAGCACCGACACTAGCGTTCATTATTGTACACATTCATCCTATTACCGTGAGAAGAGCCGGTAATCAGCGAGGGTCCGGTGAGTTATTCCCACAGTCAGCGATCGTAACTCTGAGAACAGCGACTCGTAACTCTCATCTGGGCCGTACCGAGGGCACAATTGTGTTTGTTTTTCTGATAGAACGAGTCACACGAGCCTTAATTCCGGGTATCCATTCTCAGCAACTCGAGTCTGCAAGATTGTGAATTCAAGCTTTATTAGATTTCAGCTTATTATAATGATATATGTTACGTTTGATGAGCGTCTAATTCCCGACACCAATGCTAAGAGACTCTCGAGATATTGTCAGGATAAAGTTCACGATCGAAATGTGTCAGTAAAAGTATTGGTGTGACTGGTTTTAAGGGGGTAGTACTTGCTTTTTCTGGAACCCCTTCTCCCTCATGTTTAGCATAATAGTTTTGAGTTTTTAAGACGTTCGTTCCGTTAGTTTGGCGATTTTGTGACCTTTCGCCTCATTTTGTTGTCAATATTAAAACCTTTCGTGCCCTTCAGGTGTCGACCTTTCGTGCCCTTCAGGTGTCGATCTTTTTCTGGCGAGTGATAGCGAGCCTCTAATTTTAGACGGAACCGGCCTTTGGCCGGGACATTTTTCTACCGAAAAATTTACAAATTTATCTTATAAGGGGGTCTAGGGGGTGTTTTTATAAGTTTGATGGAGGTTTAGGGAGGAAACTAAACAATACAATAATAAATATATTGTATATATATATAGACCAAAAACCAAGCACTACCCCCATAACTCTGAGGGGGTACTACATACCTGAGCCGGGGTCGTCAATTGCCCGGGTAAGGACGGGAGGAGGAGTATCATCAAGCGATCATATCCAGTTTCTGGGATTCGCAAGTCCAGCCCGATAATTACCACCCGCTTCTTCTTTACGCCACCCTCCAAGTCTTACCCACGAGCCAATACTCTCACAAACCACAAGGAGAAACGAGACGTAGAAATGTAAGAAATGGAGAAGAAACACGTATGAATAAGAATATAGAGACGATAATAATTAACAATCCAATAGAGAAGAAACACGTATGAATAAGAAGATAGAGGAGGAAACTAGGAAAACATAAAATACATGAAAAAATCGACAAAAAAATTAACCTACTCTCACAAACCAAAAGGAGAAACAAGACGTAGAAATGTAAGAAATGGAAAAGAAAGACGTATGAATAAGAAGATGGAGACGATAATAAATAACAATCTAGAATTCTAGATAAACAAGCAGTAGAAATGTAATAAATGGAGAAGAAACACGTGCGAATAAGAAGATAGAGACGATATTAATTAACAATCTGGATAAACAAGAAGTATAAATGTAAGAAATGGAGAAGAAACACGTATGCATAAGAAGATAGTGGAGGAAACTAGAAAAAACAATTAATACATGAAATAATCGACAAAAACGTGAACCATCCCCCCCTTAAATGAACTAAAATTGTGTGCGACATAATTACCAATCTAATACTCTCACAAACTAAAAGGAGAAACAAGAAGTATAAATAAAAGAAATGGAGAAGAAACACGTATTAATAAGACAGAGACGATAATAATTAACTCTCACAAACCAAAAGGATAAACAAGAAGTAGAAATGTAAGAAATGGAGAAGAGCTAGCTCGTATAAATAAGAAGATAGAGACGATAACAATTAGGTTCTGTGTGTATGAAACACCGAATACTCTCTCTCAACCAAAAGAGAGAAAAAGAAACAGATATGTATGAGGAAAATGCAAGAAATGGAGAATAAACTGGTATGAATAATACATTAGGGACGCTTATAGTCGGGTTGTGTAGATATGATTGACTTAATGGAGAATAAACCGGTATGAATAATACATTAGGGACGCTTATAGTCGGGTGGTGTAGATATGATTGACTTAATGGAGAATAAACCGGTATGAATAATACATTAGGGACGCTTATAGTCGAGTTGTGTAGATATGATTGACTTAATTAAGGGGGTATTGCTTGTTGTTTTGTCTTTATATTAATTTATTAAATTTATTTTTTGAGTTTCTTCGCTAGACCTCCATCAAGCTTAAAAAAAAATAACCTAGACCCCCTTTCAAGATAATTTTCTACATTTTTCGGTAGAAAAATTTCCCGGCCTAAGGCCGATTCCTTCTAAAATGACAGGCTATCGCTCGCCAGGAAAAAACTCGACACCTAAATGGCACGAAAGGTCTTTATATTGACAAAAAAGTGGGGCGAAAGGTCTCAAAATCAGCAAACTAACGGAACGAAAGTCTTAAAATCTCAAAACTGATATGCTAAACATGAGGGAGAAGGGATTCCAGAAAAAGAGAATACCTCCCCCTCAATACTATATCAAGCAAAGGAAGGAAAAAGAAACAAATATAGGAGGAAATGGTTAGCTAGAGACAAACACAGGTGTGAATAATGGTTAGCTAGAGACAAACACAGGTGTGAATAATGGTTAGCTAGAGACAAACACAGGTGTGAATAATGGTTAGCTAGAGACAAACACAGGTGTGAATAATGGTTAGCTAGAGACAAACACAGGTGTGAATAATGGTTAGCTAGAGACAAACACAGGTGTGAATAATGGTTAGCTAGAGACAAACACAGGTGTGAATAATGGTTAGCTAGAGACAAACACAGGTGTGAATAATGGTTAGCTAGAGACAAACACAGGTGTGAATAATGGTTAGCTAGAGACAAACACAGGTGTGAATAATGGTTAGCTAGAGACAAACACAGGTGTGAATAATGGTTAGCTAGAGACAAACACAGGTGTGAATAATGGTTAGCTAGAGACAAACACAGGTGTGAATAATGGTTAGCTAGAGGTTAGCTAGAAACAAACACAGGTGTGAATAATGGTTAGCTAGAGACAAACACAGGTGTGAATAATGGTTAGCTAGAGACAAACACAGGTGTGAATAATGGTTAGCTAGAGACAAACACAGGTGTGAATAATGGTTAGCTAGAGACAAACACAGGTGTGAATAATGGTTATCTAGAGACAAACACAGGTGTGAATAATGGTTAGCTAGAGACAAACACAGGTGTGAATAATGGTTAGCTAGAGACAAACACAGGTGTGAATAATGGTTAGTTAGAGACAAACACAGGTGTGAATAATGGTTAGCTAGAGACAAACACAGATGTGAATAATGGTTAGCTAGAGACAAACACAGGTGTGAATAATGGTTAATGGTCCCGCCCAGGGAAGTACTACCGCCAAGGTTTCGGGAGACTCAGGGAATAGCCTGAATTCCATTTTCTCTCCCAGGCCTTGGTAGCTGGATACACATCTTTCTGCCTCACACATCAGGGGTATCAGGAAAACCCTCTTTATATAGCATACACATCCAACTTCACGACATTGCCCTACATCGCTATCCTCTATCCATAAAACACTACTCTTCCCACTACATATCATACATGTAACACCATACACCTTACCCAATAAATATGGCAGTACAATTGTTAAGAGCAAACCTGGTGGTCCCTCGGACATCCACCCCCAGCAGGGTTGGGTCATTGACACAGGGCCCTCCCGGTCGTCATCATGCGACTGTGTCAAGAGCATTGCAACGTCCCAAAGCTGCTCGTCGGTGCAGCTTTTTCTTTAGCAATATAAGGGGACTTCACTCTAACATCAATTCTGTACACCAATTTCTTCAAGCAGAATCCCCTACTCTCCTTTTTTTGACAGAGACTCAAGTAACATCCACATCTGACACGTCTAGATTTAATTTTCCAGGTTATCAACTGCTCCAAAATTTCAGACCTAAAGGAGGTGTATGTTGCTTCGCAAAATCTGAAATTGCCCTGGGGGAGGTTACTAGTTTCAATTGTCCCTATTTTGATTATTCTATATACAAATTAATTTCTGCTGGTAAATTTAAATACATATGTTGCATCTACCGTTCCCCAAATACTCCTCCAGAGCAAAGTCTTTTTGATTATCTGTCCTCACAACTCAGTGTCCTCAACTTAAATGCTTCTTCTGAAATCACTGTGTTGGGTGATTTTAATGTCCATAATGTTGAATGGCTCACTCATTCAGCCAGGACTGATGATGCTGGTCTTGAATGTGAGCTATTTGCAGACTCATTTAATCTCACTCAACTAGTCAACCAACCCACCCGTGTACCAGATAATCCTATTCATAATTCCCACCTACTGGACTTATTTTTAACAACCAATTCAGAAAATTATGATGTTACAGTGAGGTCCCCGCTTGGATCTTCTGATCACTGTCTGATACAGGCCACCTGTCTATCACCTACCACACCTTCCCACTCTGAACCTGTTTTGGTGACTAAATGGCATTACGATAGGGCAGACTGGGAGGGTCTTCAAGGTTTCTTTATTGATATTCCCTGGACCTCTTTCTTTTCTAATGATGCACACTCCACCTTGAGCCACATACAAGATTTTGTAAAAATTGGAATGGAAACTTTTATTCCTCATCAAAAGTACATTAAAAGATCTAATTCACCTAAATGGTTTGACCATAATTGTGCTAGAGTAACTGAACAAAAAGTGTTACGACTGAGGTTTAAATATATCAGGACTCTTAATCATTGGACTAGTAATGGCATAAATGCTACAACGGAAAGCGCTAGATCCAACCTCTGATGTATATTCCCAGTGAACAAAGAACACAAATACTCTACAGAGTTCTATATGCAATAATAGGTTATTAAACTCTCAATAAATGTGCGTCTACTCTAGGCTTAATGTTATGTGAAAACAGCCTATTACTACCTATAACCGAAGGTGCTTGGTTATGGTATGCAAAGTAAGGTGGTAAGAGAAGTTACAGCTTACGTTACTTTGATCAATAAATGTCAGGCACTCCTGCATGAAAGAAAGTGCACTAAAGTCCTTCAACACTAACAAGGAATCTTCTTTAAATGTTAGATGCTATAAAGATGCTCGTATCGGAAATGGAACCCAAAAAGGCAGGCAGCGGAACAATGCTCGTGCAGGCTATGCACACAAAAAGGCAGAATATATAATGCCGTCGGAGCCAAGAATATCCTAAACACTACAACAATAATAATGATCGCCACAACGATGCAGTATTCCTATTAACAAAAAGAGCCTAAGTCGTTTGTGTCTCAATACATCAAACTAGGCTGCGAAATGCTTGTGTAATCATAAATGGGTATGCATAAAAGAGTACTTGGTTTAATATACTTAATGTCTACTATGATTGACAAAGTCTAGCTAGAGTCAATGATACGAGATACTGGTGCGCATGGCATGCCACATAGCCTAGTGCAAATCTCAAGTCTGTGCGTCAAATATTACGTTATAGGGAAGGGTAGCTCTCTTGAGAAACCTTAATACCGAAGTATTAAGCGTTCTCCTGGCGTACCTCAAAGACAAACAACGAGCTTAGAACAGTGCAGAATGGTATAGGCAAAAAGCCCTCATTCGTGCATGCTCTACTCTCAATGGCACACAGACTAGAATTTACTCAATCAACTCCAGTTCTCAGGTATGTCGTGCAGCTTTTTCCTAAAGCCAGCACTCATAGGAAACAATACCTTATAATATCAGACCCCTAGTCTAGCATTATCTAATCCAGCAGAACACTAATAATTATAGGAAGCGGTACTAAACAATATGAATGCCAACCAATGCTTCGTGATCAACTTATCTTAACAACTAACATACAGTACATGGGTTATATCAGACCTTAACGCACAATACAACTGGCCAGCATGAAGCTGATTTTGCAGAGTTATCCAGAGGCGGTATAATATTAATAAAAGGTGGTGAAAGATATGGAAAATGAGAGAGATAGGCAGAGGAAAAGATTCTCAGG
This sequence comes from Paralithodes platypus, assembly GCA_032716605.1. Classification (NCBI taxonomy): domain Eukaryota; kingdom Metazoa; phylum Arthropoda; class Malacostraca; order Decapoda; family Lithodidae; genus Paralithodes; species Paralithodes platypus. The sequence continues at coordinate 33,340,621 of CM064492.1, forward strand.
TGCAGTGCGGGGGACAGGTATCAAAGGATAAAGAGGGATGCGTTCTAGAAACCAGATCTGAGGGAGAGAGTGGCGAGGAACATGTATATATACCGGGACTAGTTTGCACCGCGCAGAGTAAAGCGGTAACAAGACCTCTAGCCACTAGCAAAGAAGCTAGCAACATGGTAAGGACCTTCCTCAACCAACCCCCACGAGGCAGCCAGCCGTGACGTCATCGAGCGGGACAAAAACACTGCGCGCCCCCTCTCACTCTGTTCTACTCTCTCTCTCTCTCCCAGATCCCATCATTACTAGTTAATGATAAAACATATACTTTACAATTAAATATATAAAGCCTTGACATGGGTGAAAACAAAGAGCCTTTCTGGACTGCCCATGACACGAGCTTTCATATGAAATAAAGCACACCCTAATACATAAACTGTAGCCACATCCACTGCCCTGGCGATCCTAGCGAGTCACTGTAGGACAAGCCATGCGGTTCTAACGGAGTGGTTAACGTCACAAAAGCAATAGCCTACAATGCATACACAAGATCAAAAACACATGAAGCCTTTAATTACTTTAGAAACATCAGAAATCATGCCAAAACTGTATTAAACCTAACTAAATCAAACTTTCTCCACAAGCAGGCAAATAAACTTCTAAATAATCCAAATGGTAACAAAATATTTTGGTCTACTCTTAACTCATTCAAATCCAACTTCACAACTGCTTCATCCATTCCACCATTAAAATCTCCGACTGGCAATCTTGTAAGTGACCCACGAGGTAAAGCTAACCTTCTTGCGGATATTTTCTCCACCAACTCAACCTTAGATGAAATAAATCAAGATGTCCCTGTACTTAATTTTAATTCACCTGAAATTCCCTCTTAAGATCCACACCAGACATGTCAAAACTATTTTGCAGAATCTCGCAGTAGATAAGGCTCCTGGTCCAGACGAAATTCCTCCAATAGTACTTAAGAATTGCTCCTTGGTGCTCGCTCCTGTATTGGCAAAATGTTTCTGTCTATGTACTCATACCTCATGCTTCCCAGTACCCTGGAAAGAAGCAAACATCCATCCAGTTCCTAAAAAAGGTGCCTCTTCAGATCCATCAAACTACAGACCAATAGCTATAACTTCCACTCTTGGTAAAGTCTTTGAAATAATATTAAATAATCACATAATTAAGCATCTTGAGAATAATAAATTAATCAGTGATAGGCAATATGGTTTTAGACGATGTCGATCAACTGCAGACATTCTTTGCCTTCTTACGCATCAAATCAACCAAGCTACAGACCAGCATGGTGAAACACATACAATAGCACTGGATATATCAAAGGCATTTGATAGAGTCTGGCATCAATCCTTATTGTCGAAGATGTCACACTACAGCCTTGCATCATTAGTTCCACTAATTTCTTCTTATCTTCATAACATAAAAATACGTGTAATGGTAGATGGCCTTTATTCTCAATTTCACTCAATAAATGCTGGTGTTCCCCAGGGATCAGTTTTGGCCCCAATTCTGTTCCTCATTCATATCAATGATCTCATATCTACCACTCATAATCCAATACATTCCTACGCAGATAACTCAACACTCCACAGTTCCTTCACATTTACCAATTCTTTCACCCAACCCGATCTTATAAATTCAAAAATAAGCACTGCAATTTCTCTGAACCAGGACCTTTCTAGAATTGAAGAAAGGGGACAAAAGAATCTAGTCTCCTTTAATGCACAGAAAACCAAGTACATTAAATTTTCTAACCGACAGAATCTCACTGACTCCCATATATTTTTTAATGATGTAAATATTCCCACTTCCCCTAGTATTGACATTCTCGGTGTAACATTAACTACTAACTTGAGCTGGACACATTATGTTAGAAGCATTGCTAAGAATGCCTCTAAAAACTGGGACTCCTGTACAGAGTTCGAGAATTCTTCACTGACGAGCAGTTGGCCGTAATATATAAAAGTCATGTGCGTTCTCAGATGGATTACTGTTCACCTCTGTGGAGTGGAAGTGGAGTGGTTGCATTGAGGCAGTTGGACAAAATTCAAAATAAAGCTATTAGATTAATCAATAACCCTGCAATCACACAGGACCTTCCTACATTATCCATACGAAGAAACGTTGCATCCCTTGCATTATTCTACAGATATTTTCACAGCAATTGTTCCGAGGAACTTGCTTCAATTGTGCCGCCTCTCCACATCTTTCCCCGTAGAACTAGGGCAGCTGAGAGCGCCCATGAATTTACACTTTCTCCTCCACAATGCAGAACTTCTGCTTATCAAAATTCATTTATCTCTAGAACTACTACTCTTTGGAATTCACTTCCCTCGAATTGCTTTCCACAAACTTACAATCTACAAATGTTTAAATCCAGTTGTTACAAACATTTTATGAATGGAGGATGCCTTTAGGCACATGGACCTTTTTGTTTTATCTGTGTTTTTCCTTCCTCCGTTCATTGTCTCTTTAAAAAAAAAAAAAAAAAAAAACCACAGGTGTGAATAATGGTTAGCTAGAGACAAACACAGGTGTGAATAATGGTTAGCTAGAGAAAAACACAGGTGTGAATAATGGTTAGCTAGAGACAAACACAGGTGTGAATAATGGTTAGCTAGAGACAAACACAGGTGTGAATAATGGTTAGCTAGAGACAAACACAGGTGTGAATAATGGTTAGCTAGAGACAAACACAGGTGTGCATAATGGTTAGCTAGAGACAAACACAGGTGTGAATAATGGTTAGCTAGAGACAAACACAGGTGTGAATAATGGTTAGCTAGAGACAAACACAGGTGTGAATAATGGTTAGCTAGAGACAAACACAGGTGTGAATAATGGTTAGCTAGAGACAAACACAGGTGTGAATAATAGTTTGCTAGAGACAAACACATGTGTGAATAATGGTTAGCTAGAGACAAACACAGGTGTGAGTAATAAATACACAAAACAAATGGTTAGCTAGAGACAAACACAGGTGTGAATAATGGTTAGCTAGAGACAAACACAGGTGTGAATAATGTTTAGCTAGAGACAAACACAGGTGTGAATAATGGTTAGCTAGAGACAAACACAGGTGTGAGTAATAAATACACAAAATAAATGGTTAGCTAGAGACAAACACAGGTGTGAATAACGGTTAGCTAGAGACAAACACAGGTGTGAATAATGTTTAGCTAGAGACAAACACAGGTGTGAATAATAGTTAGCTAGAGACAAACACAGGTGTGAATAATGGTTAGCTAGAGACAAACACAGGTGTGAGTAATAAATACACAAAATAAATGGTTAGCTAGAGACAAACACAGGTGTGAATAATGGTTAGTAGAGACAAACACAGGTGTGAATAATGTTTAGCTAGAGACAAACACAGGTGTGAATAATGGTTAGCTAGAGACAAACACAGGTGTGAGTAATAAATACACAAAATAAATGGTTAGCTAGAGACAAACACAGGTGTGAATAATGGTTAGCTAGAGACAAACACAGGTGTGAATAATAAATACACAAAATAAATGGTTAGCTAGAGACAAACACAGGTGTGAATAATGGTTAGCTAGAGACAAACACAGGTGTGAATAATAAATACACAAAATAAATGGTTAGCTAGAGACAAACACAGGTGTGAATAATGGTTAGCTAGAGACAAACACAGGTGTGAATAATAAATACACAAAATAAATGGTTAGCTAGAGACAAACACAGGTGTGAATAATGGTTAGCTAGAGACAAACACAGGTGTGAATAATAAATACACAAAATAAATGGTTAGCTAGAGACAAACACAGGTGTGAATAATGGTTAGCTAGAGACAAACACACGTGTGAATAATAAATACCCAAAATAAATGGTTAGCTAGAGACAAACACAGGTGTGAATAATGGTTAGCTAGAGACAAACACAGGTGTGAATAATGGTTAGCTAGAGACAAACACAGGTGTGAATAATGGTTAGCTAGAGACAAACACAGGTGTGAATAATGTTTAGCTAGAGACAAACACAGGTGTGACTAATGGTTAGCTAGAGACAAACACAGGTGTGAGTAATAAATACACAAAATAAATGGTTAGCTAGAGACAAACACAGGTGTGAATAATGGTTAGCTAGAGACAAACACAGGTGTGAATAATAAATACACAAAATAAATGGTTAGCTAGAGAAAAAGACAGGTGTGAATAATGGTTAGCTAGAGACAAACAGGTGTTAATAATAAATACACAAAATAAATGGTTAGCTAGAGACAAACACAGGTGTGAATAATAGTTAGCTAGAGACAAACACAGGTGTGAATAATAAATACCAAAAATAAATGGTTAGCTAGAGACAAACACAGGTGTGAATAATGGTTAGCTAGAGACAAACACAGGTGTGAATAATGGTTAGCTAGAGACAAACACAGGTGTGAATAATGGTTAGCTAGAGACAAACACAGGTGTGAATATTGTTTAGCTAGACACAAACACAGGTGTGAATAATGGTTAGCTAGAGACAAACACAGGTGTGAATAATGGTTAGCTAGAGACAAACACAGGTGTGAGTAATAAATGCACAAAATAAATGTTTAGCTAGAGACAAACACAGGTGTGAATAATGGTTAGCTAGAGACAAACACAGGTGTGAATAATGGTTAGCTAGAGACAAACACATGTGTGAATAATGGTTAGCTAGAGACAAACACAGGTGTGAATAATGGTTAGCTAGAGACAAACACAGGTGTGAATAATGGTTAGCTAGAGACAAACACAGGTGTGAATAATGTTTAGCTAGAGACAAACACAGGTGTGAATAATGGTTAGCTAGAGACAAACACAGGTGTGAGTAATAAATACACAAAATAAATGGTTAGCTAGAGACAAACACAGGTGTGAATAATGGTTAGCTAGAGACAAACACAGGTGTGAATAATGTTTAGCTAGAGACAAACACAGGTGTGAATAATGGTTAGCTAGAGACAACCACAGGTGTGAGTAATAAATACACAAAATAAATGGTTAGCTAGAGACAAACACAGGTGTGAATAATGGTTAGCTAGAGACAAACACAGGTGTGAATAATGGTTAGCTAGAGACAAACACAGGTGTGAATAATGGTTAGCTAGAGACAAACACAGGTGTGAGTAATAAATACACAAAATAAATGGTTAGCTAGAGACAAACACAGGTGTGAATAATGGTTAGCTAGAGACAAACACAGGTGTGAATAATGTTTAGCTAGAGACAAACACAGGTGTGAATAATGGTTAGCTAGAGACAAACACAGGTGTGAATAATGGTTAGCTAGAGACAAACACAGGTGTGAGTAATAAATACACAAAATAAATGGTTAGCTAGAGACAAACACAGGTGTGAATAATGGTTAGCTAGAGACAAACACAGGTGTGAATAATAAATACACAAAATAAATGAACATTGAAAAAAAGGAAATAAAAGATGTCTTGCTTGCGGGCTGATCCTCTCTCAACTTTGTAGAAAGCAGAAACCTGAGAGGAAACAATGTAAGAATAAAGAAGCCAATACGAATCAGAAGAGAGAAATCACAACAAATTAACATTGTAATTAAGGGTCTAGTACTCGCTTTTTCTGGACCCCCTTCTCCCTCATGTTTAGCATATTAGTTTTGAGATTTTAAGACGTTTGTTCCGTTAGTTAGGCGATTTTGAGACCTTTCGCCTCATTTGTTTATTAATATGAAGACATTTCGTGCCTTTTAGATGTCGATTTTTTCCTGGCGAGTGATAGCGAGCCTCTAATTTTAGAAGGAATCGGATTTCGGCCGGGATATTTTTCTACCGAAAAATTTACAAATTTACCTTGAAAGAGGGTCTAAGGGGTGTTTTTATAAGCTTGATGGAGGTCTAGCTAGGAAACTAAAAAATAAATAAATAAATAAATAATTATATAGTCCAGAAACCAAGCACTACCCCAGCAAACAACGAAGCACACCAACAGTAGGTTTTGCACTACCCCAGCAAACAACGAAGCACACCTACAGTAGGTTTTGCACTACCCCAGCAAACAACGAAGCACACCTACAGTAGGTTTTGCACTACCCCAGCAAACAACGAAGCACACCTACAGTAGGTTTTGCACTACCCCAGCAAACAACGAAGCACACCTACAGTAGGTTTTGCACTACCCCAGCAAACAACGAAGCACACCTACAGTAGGTTTTGCACTACCCCAGCAAACAACGAAGCACACCTACAGTAGGTTTTGCACTACCCCAGCAAACAACGAAGCACACCTACAGTAGGTTTTGCACTACCCCAGCAAACAACGAAGCACACCTACAGTAGGTTTTGCACTACCCCAGCAAACAACGAAGCACACCTACAGTAGGTTTTGCACTACCCCAGCAAACAACGAAGCACACCTACAGTAGGTTTTGCACTCTCACTACCAAAAAGGGAAACAAACAGAAACATAATAAAGAAACGGGGAGGGGGGGGTAGGACGAGCAGAAATAAAAATATACGTTGTTAATAAGGAGACAGCAAACCAAATATACACAGACCCAATCCTCTCAAACAAGAAGCAGAGACGCAGGAGGAAAATGTAAGAAATAAAGAAAACACAGGTAGGAAGAAGAAGAGAGGAACCAGAATTAAGGGGACACAGACCGGTTTTCTGGACCCCCTTCTCCCTAATGTTTAGCCCCACTAGTTTTTAGATTTTAAGACGTTGGTTCCATTAGTTTGGGGATTTTATGACCTTTCACCCCATTTTTTTGTCAATATTAGGACCCTTCGTGCCATTTAGGTGTCGATTTTTTCCTGGCGAGCGATAGCGAGCCTGTAATTTTCGGATGAATCGGCCTTTGGCCGGGACATTTTTCTATCAACAAATGTACAAATCTATCTTGAAGGGGGGTCTAGGGGGTGTTTTTCTAAGTTTGATGGAAGTCTAGCGAGAAAACTAAAAAAATCAATTAATAAATAAATATATAGACCACAAACCAAGCACTACCCCCTTAAGGAGACAGCAAACAAAGGATACACAGACCGAATCCTCTCAAACAAGAAGCAGAAACACAGGAGGAAAATGTAAGAAATGAAGAAGACACAGGTAGGAATAAGGAGAGAGGAACCAGAATTAATGGGCATTGTAAATAAGGAGATAGGAAACATAAGAAGCACCTCCAGTTTCTGGCGGACTCCAATCTTCCCACAACCAAACATGATGCAGCAGAGAAGAAAGGGAAAATGAAAGAAATTGAGGAAAACAAACAAATATTGATAAGAAAAATGGGAAGATGAGATCATAAATAGACATTTGCACTGTACTGGCGTGGTCGAGAATTTCTGCACACTTTATGGAGAAACAAATATTTAAAAGTGGCGAAACATTTTGATAGCTACTTGAGCCATAAAGATCATGATGCTGGCATTCATTAGTTAATGCTCACCGTCGTACTTGTATCATTAGGATTGTTTTTCTATGTGATTGAGGGAGGCAAAAGGCATAACTGCCTATAGCGAGTGCCTCCCCCATAGTTGAAAGAGTGACAGGGCCAAAATCAAGGGACGTTCGAGCCAAAATGCCTGGACACACGGAGTTTGAAGCAATTTAAGTCATAGGAAGAGGGAAAGTTTACAAGTTTTTAAAGTTGTAAAAAAGTTGTTCAAGTTTTCCTGCCCACGGATGTATTTAGGCGATACCAAGAACAAAAATACTGATCTTTTCATGGGGACCGAATCTTATCACATGATAAAAGGAATCATCGACATAAGATGGAATATATAATGTAATTAAATATGCGGTGCTGTACATATATGACTAGGAGGGACGACAATACATATATATTGTAAAATTAAGGATAATACAAACAAAAATCCTAAACAGTGGGAAAGAAATCCTCTCATAATTAAGCATTCAGTAGAAGGAATAGGAAAAGTGTAAGATATTGTGGAGAGGATACATGAACAGGCAAATGGTATGACAATATACAAACAATTGTAAACTAATATATAACAACGAAGAAAATACATGACAAAGAAGTAAATTTACACCAACGACATTACATAGCAGGGTTCCTTAGCTAGGGAAAAATCCCTGAAAATATGAGCTTGAATATAATTATTAAGGGGGGTCACCGGGTTTTTTTTGTCTCTTTTTCTCTCTTTCCGTGGCTTGTATCCATTCGGCCCCATTCAGCCAACTGTTTTAAGACGTTTATCCCCATCCAGGTATCGATTTCTTCCTGGCGAGCGATAGCAAGCCAGCATTGTATGGAGAAATCCGGCTTCGCCGGAGAAATTTTTCTATCGAAAAATTTACAAATTTAGCTTGCTGTCAAAACAAAAATATATATATGCTGGCTCGCTACCGCTCGCCAGGAAAATATTGACACCTGGATGGGAGTAAACGTCTTAAAACAGTAGGCTGAATGGATACAAGCCAAAGAGAGAGGGAGAGAAAGAGAAAAAAAGCGAGGTGGGCCCCCTTAATAACCCACAAGACGTCGGACCAGAAAGTGCTAAGTGTTCATTACCCCTAGAATGACGTCACCTACAAATATGGTTTCTTTGCAAGTCTAAGTTCAAACAGTTACCTAGTTAATCAAGTTTGGCGATACTGAGCTCTTAGCTGAATTAGAATACTGACTCTACCATAGTATTGGGTCTTATAAGGGTCAGTTTACCTCTCCAACAACTCCCAATATCCACACCAACGACATATCGTGCTACCAATCTCTTATTATTCAAACTATCTAATATAATCACACTTAGCGGATATACACCAAGATGATATCATACCTTCTAAATCTATATCAACTCCATTTAAATTTTAACCACAGTAAAAATTAGATACCAAAATCACCGAGTAATTCCCTAGCATTCAGATAAAACGCGAGCGAAGGTTCTAAGGAGGACCGGGATTGCATAAAGAAAAATCTATTTTGAAAGAAACGCCGATTATAAATTCCGCAAGAAAAGATGAGAAAGAGGGGAAGATGGGGGGGGGAGGTCAAAACGGCCACACTCCTAAATGGCCACAACGTAAACGGCCACAATCCTAAATAATCTAGGCTAGACTGGATTAGGTTAGATTTAGTTTAGTTTGGTTAGACTAGGCTTAGATTAAATTGAGTAAACTCAGATATGAAGTCTGTGGTCGTTTCTGGTTGTGGGAGTTTCGGAGTGTGGCCGATTTGACTTTGAGCCAGTGAAGAGATACAAAACCTTCCGGACGGCGCCTCCAGGACCCACTTCTACCGCACCACCGCCAGTTTTACGAGAGAGAATTCAAGCTCACGTCAGCTGGCACCCCTCACTTAGCAGCTAATAAATTCATACGGGGGAAAGTGATAACGCTATCTGATCCAGCCCACCCATATGATCGAAGCGATCTCTAGCCACGCCGGGAGGGTCGACCTTAGAGACCCTTTAGTAATACATCGGCCAATCTCCGTCATATTGGTGCCACTGGTGTCGTCAGCCTCTCCTTATACACTTATACATTCATAGGTACAATCAACATTCGGTAATACTGGTACAGGATTCATGGTTTGGTCTTTGGGTCTAAATTCTACATAATCATATTATAGTATCTCCCCGTTGTTTGATAATTACGGTGTCCAAAGAAAACAATGGCTGATCTTTCTTACTACAGGATCTTTAGTCGTCCAGAATACCAGATACCCGTGTTTGAGCCTGGTAACTCAGGTGTGGTGCCGGGCTGCTGTGTAACTTCAAACAATCTGCAATGCTCAGGCTCTGAAGGGACTTTAAAATTATGTTGCTAGCTTCCAGAGCCACCTGTAGTATTGTTTCTGCTACATGGTCATTACTGTTAAGATACACGGGAAGGGTGCGGTGCACCTGGTTAGTTATCCACGCTCAGATGAACACAGGCACATCAGCATAGACAAGGAGAAAAAAATCCCACCAAAATCCCACCGGCTCCAATTTAGTGTTGATTTACAAGCGCTGAGTGAGTCCCTGGATGTGTTATCTTCCCAGAATGATCGTGAATTGTGTCTTCCTTGGTGCAATATGTTTCTGGAGACCAAGGCAACTGCAGTTTGGTGTGCTTGTATATGAGAGCCAAGGGGTGACTATGTGCGCATTCGTTCATGTGTGTAAGTGCATATTTGACCATGGATTCATTTACGTATGTTTGTTTTGTTTTTTTCTATGTGCATGGAGGAGACAAAGGGGGTGGTTGCCTGTAACGAGTGTCTCCCCCAAAGTTAAATGAGTGACAGAGCCAAATTCAAGGGACGTTGGAGTCAAAATGCCTGGACACACGAAGTTTAAAGCAGTCTAAGTCATAGGATGAAGGAAAGATTGATTGAGGGAGAAAACTCCAGAGTTCACTTAATTGTTGAGTAGAAGAAAGACTGAGAAAATTTGCCAATTCTTGGGTTGGAGAGCTTGACAGTGTAGGAGTGGGACTGTGTTGATAGGCGGGTACCTCGTACTCCCCGCAAGGGAGAGGGTATTTTTGTTTGTTTTCTATGTGATTGAGGGAGGCAAAAGGCAGAACTGCCTATAGCGAGTGCCTCCCCATAGTTGAAAGAGTGACAGGGCCAAAATCAAGGGACGTTCGAGCCAAAATGCCTGGACACACGGAGTTTGAAGCAATTTAAGTCATAGGAAGAGGGAAAGACTGATTCTGGGAGAGAGTTCCAGAGCTCAGCTGTTGAGTAGAAGAAAGTTTGAGAGTAACGTTTCACTCTCGGGTTGGAGAGTTGCACAGAGTAGGGCTCTGAGTAGGGCACTGAGAGAGCTCTGAAGAACAGTTATTATTGTAATAGCGATAGAAGAGTGAAAGAGATGCAACCTTGCGGTGTGTAGAAAGAGATTGTAGGGAACTAGTAAGAGGAGGCGAAATGCTTTTGACTCTACTCGTTATGGGTGGAGCCTCCCCACACATGCGAACAATACTCAATACAGGGGCGCACTGTGCCCCGATACAGAGCAAGAAGCTGTGCGGGGGTGTAGAATACACGGAGACGGTTGAGCACACCTAATTTTTGGGAAGCTGTTTTTAGCAAGAGTGTTAATATATGATCTTTCCAAGAAAGGCCAGATGAAAAAGATACACCTAGAATGTTGAGAGAAGATGAAGGGTTGAGTTGTGTATTGTTGAAGAATAGTTGATAGTCTTGTGGAAGATTGTGATGTAGAGATAGAGAGAGAAACTGGGTCTTGGAGGCGTTGAAAGTAACAAGATTTTCTCTGCCCCAATCAAAAATGATTGAAAGATCAGAAAATAGGCATTCCATGGCTTCGCCACGTTTGTTTAGGAGTGCTTGTATGCTAGGTTGATGTGAAAAACTAGCTGAATAGTGTAAGGTAGAGTCATCAGCATATGAGTGGATAGGACTAGAGGTACTGTTGAGGATATCATTGATAAATATTAGAAAGATAATTGGAGACAGGACAGAACCCTGAGGAACAGCAGAGTTGATAGGTTGAGGAAGTGAAAGATGGCCGTCCACAACTTCAGCTATGGAGCGGTCTGAAAGGAAATTAGAGACAAAAGGCACAGATAGAGGGATAGAAACCGAAGGAGGGTAGTTTGGAAGTTAAAGACTTTTGCCAGACTCTATCGAAGGCTTTCGATATGTGTAGACTCTAGAGCAACAGAAAAAGTCTCACCGAAGTCCCTAAAGGATGATGACCAAGAGTTAGTAAGATAAGCAAGAAGATCACCAGTAGAGCGGCCCTTAAGGAAACCGTACTGGCGATCGGAAAGTAGATTATGGGAGGATTAATGCTTAAGAAATGTTGAGTTAAGAATAGTTTCAAAAGCTTTAGAGATGCAAGAAATGAGAGCAATTGGATGATAGTTGGAAGGTTGAGAGTGGTCACCCTTCTTTGGGACAGGTTGAATAAGAGCAAACTTCCAGCATAAAGGAAAGATGTTAGAGGATAGACAGAGCCGAAAGAGTTTGCCTAGGCAGAGAGTCAGCAGGGAAAAACAGTTTTTGAGTACAACAGGAGGAACACCATCCGGTCCATATGCCTTCTTAGTTTTAAGCCCAGAAAGTGCCAAGAGTACATCCTTAAAAGAGATTATGATATTAGGCATAAATAAGTGAGAGGGGGGTGGAGAGGGAGGAACAGCACCGGAATCATCCAAGGTGGAGTTTTTAGCAAAAGTTTCAGCGAAGAGTTCAGCTTTGTCAGAGGAAGAGGTGACGGTGGTACCGTCAGAGTGGAAAAGAGGAGGGCAAGACGAGGAAGTGAAATTGTAGGAGAGGTTTTTGGCTAGTTGCCAAAAAGCTTGGGAAGAGCCAGAGTTGGAAAGTTCAGAGCATTGGTTATTGATGAAAGAGTTTTTGGGAAGTCGAAGAACAGATTTGGCTTGATTCCGGGCAGAGACATATAAAGTACGGGATTCTTGAATTTTAAGGCGACGGCACCGTTTGAATGCTTCCTCCATATTGCCAACAGCAGTAGAACAGGCGTGAGTAAACCAAGATTTTTATGAGTTAGTCTGAGAGAAAGAGAATGGGATGTATGCTTCCATGCCTGAAAGGAATACCTCAGTAATACGCTCGGTACTCTCTGAGGGTCCCCGGCCACAGAAGCAAAAATCTTCCATGGGAAATCAAAGAAGTACTGCTGTAGAGCCTCCCAGTCGGCAGCGCCAAAGTGCCACAAGCGCCGCTGGCTGGGGGGGTCAGAAGGCCGTACTGGAAACACAGGACAGGTGACAGAGATAAGGTTATGATCGAAGGAACCCAACGGAGTGAGAAGATTTACAGTATAAACAGAAGGATTATAGGTAAGAAATAAGTCAAGGATGTGCATGGATCACATTGATTACAGTAGGGGATTCTTTACTATAGGTAGCGCCAACGAACTTGACAATTATCTCGATCCCTGACCTCTTCGTAACTCAAAAGGACCTTGAGCAAATTGGCTGTAAATTTCCACACCTTTTTCCTGGTAGACTCTTCCCAAATGATATAAATTTCAGCCCGATTGCTTTCATACATTTAGAATTATAAGAAGTTAAGTGGTCCAGATTATTATCAAGTTCGTTGGCGCTACCTATAATAAAGAATTGTTTAGTGTTGACAGGCATGAAATAGAAAATTTGTATTGCTGAAGGGTCAACATGGATATACTGTAAACCGTTTCTGAGACAGCAATTATTGTAATACTTGTCAAGTCATATGAGGTAATAAGGTACACATTTGGAAATATACTTATCATAGTTATTCCTATAAGTTTTAATCGAAAGTAATAAGAAAATTATGACTCGGGAATCTTGAGGTAACCACTTGTTCCATACCAAGTGGATCCTCTCACACCCAACCATCTAATTCACTGGACTATCCAATTTCAGCTTGAGTTGAGCTTGACCCTTTAGATACCTAGAAGTCCTGCCTAAGCTGCATAAAATCGTCTACTAATAGCCAAAGTAGAATAAAAGTATGAAATGTGGCATCGGATACTGAAAAGGTTAATTTAGTTGATTCGTTATATATGGGTCCAACTAAACACAATATAGAACCTCGTACAGCTACTGACAAATGTTCGTAAGCTCTGGTTATTTTCTTCATACAAATATATCCATTTAGATTGATGTTCAGAGCAAACGAGATATATACACATTTTTTTTTTTTTTTTTTTTTCTATATTTCAACTACTCCCTCTCGGGCATAGGCTGAGAGCCTGTACATTCCACCGCTCAACACGGTGAAGCCCGTGAGGTCTTGTTCCAGTCTGGGGAGTGAGACGTGAAGCATCCATCATGGCTCGAAGCAGCTCCATCTCTGAAGCGGCTGGTTGCTTCGCTCAAGTGCTTCACCGTCTGACCCTCCAGACTCAGACCCTCACTCTCAGAACGCCACCTATTGAGCAGTGAACTCACTAGGCATTGTTCCCCTGTAACATATTTTGAATATGGGAATATTCATACAGTGTTATTTAATCAGGGAACAATGAGGGTATTTTTTTGGCATTTCGGTGGGCTTTGTGGTAATGCACTGATACTAGGTACAGCACAAATTCAATCTCAATAATATCTTCCCAGTGACGTATCGGGATTTGAACCCGGGTCCATTGGATTACCAATCCAGTGGCATGACCACTCCACCACACCTCCCCTAATACTAATATGTAACTGATTTGGTGTGAACATCAATCTAAATGGATATATTTGCATAAAGAATATAACCAGAGCTCCCGAACATTTGTCAGTAGCTGTACATTATTATCACTAAATCAATAATATTAGTGAATACATTACAAATATCTCTTACAAACGTTTGGTGTATGTGTTACGGTATTAACCTATCAGTCATTGGTAGTTGTTTTTTCTGGTCTCCATTCTTCCTCATGCTTAGCCCCATTAGTTTTCAGATTTTGAGACGTCCGGCCCATTCGTTTGGCGATATTAAGACCTTTTGCCCCATTTTTTTGTCAATATTAGGACTTTTCGTGTCATTTAGGTGTCGATTAATACATGGCGAGCGATAGCGAGCCTGTAATTAAGGAGGGAATGGCCTTCGGCCGGGACATTTTTGTACCGAAAAATGTAAAAATATATCTAGAAGGGTGATCTTAGGGATGTTTTTCTTTTTAAGTTTGATGGAGGTCTAGGGAGGAAACTAAAAAGATAATAGATAAATTAAAAACTGGAGCCCAAACTAAACCTTTCCCCCCTTAATTAACTGCTAACTAAACAAGGAGCCACAGTCATTTGTTCGGCCATACCTCAACGGATAGTCCTCTTTACATATTGTATATTGACAACCTTATGGGAGAGAGTATACCTCAATGGATAGTCCTCTTTACATATTGTATATTGACAACCTTATGGGAGAGAGTATACCTCAACGGATAGTCCTCTTTACATATTGTATATTGACAACCTTATGGGAGAGAGTATACCTCAACGGATAGTCCTCTTTACATATTGTATATTGACAACCTTATGGGAGAGAGTATACCTCAATGGATAGTCCTCTTTACATATTGTATATTGACAACCTTATGGGAGAGAGTATACCTCAATGGATAGTCCTCTTTACATATTGTATATTGACAACCTTATGGGAGAGAGTATACCTCAACGGATAGTCCTCTTTACATATTGTATATTGACAACCTTATGGGAGAGAGTATACCTCAATGGATAGTCCTCTTTACATATTGTATATTGACAACCTTATGGGAGAGAGTATACCTCAATGGATAGTCCTCTTTACATATTGTATATTGACAACCTTATGGGAGAGAGTATACCTCAACGGATAGTCCTCTTTACATATTGTATATTGACAACCTTATGGGAGAGAGTATACCTCAATGGATAGTCCTCTTTACATATTGTATATTGACAACCTTATGGGAGAGAGTATACCTCAACGGATAGTCCTCTTTACATATTGTATATTGACAACCTTATGGGAGAGAGTATACCTCAATGGATAGTCCTCTTTACATATTGTATATTGACAACCTTATGGGAGAGAGTATACCTCAATGGATAGTCCTCTTTACATATTGTATATTGACAACCTTATGGGAGAGAGTATACCTCAACGGATAGTCCTCTTTACATATTGTATATTGACAACCTTATGGGAGAGAGTATACCTCAATGGATAGTCCTCTTTACATATTGTATATTGACAACCTTATGGGAGAGAGTATACCTCAACGGATAGTCCTCTTTACATATTGTATATTGACAACCTTATGGGAGAGAGTATACCTCAACGGATAGTCCTCTTTACATATTGTATATTGACAACCTTATGGGAGAGAGTATACCTCAACGGATAGTCCTCTTTACATATTGTATATTGACAACCTTATGGATGAGAGTATACCTCAACGGATAGTCCTCTTTACATATTGTATATTGACAACCTTATGGGAGAGAGTATACCTCAACGGATAGTCCTCTTTACATATTGTATATTGACAACCTTATGGGAGAGAGTATAGCGATAAGTCTCTTCATATTTGTGAAGGATTTTATAATAAATAATTTATTGAAAGTACTGCATGTGTTTAGAGCTTTTGGTGTTAACCCCTTCTGTACCGGTGACGTCCTCTTTGTTATATTCTGGCAACTATTAGACGGTTTTATTCAGCTTAAAAAGGACGTCTACTCATTAAGAGACTACAGACTATTTCAATTATTTCTTTTAGCTACCACATATTCTGTATTAAAGCTTAATTAAATCGTCTAAATGTAGCTGAAATCCAATACAACAGACGTCGCCGGTACAAGTGTTAAGCCGCAGCCCGTGGTGAGAATGGTACACTTTAGTAAATAGAAAACCGCACCTTTAATGACATGGTGTCTTGCTAATTTAACACTATCTGGTCCGACCTCTTATGGGTTATGATAATTGTTTTACTATTATCGAGGATTATTTTTGCTTATTCCAATTGCAAACAATGTCATTTTGTTTGTCACCTAGGCCAACAAACACACTTTCCCAGACTTCCTTCAAATTAATAAATACCCATCTAGTCCCACTCCAAGCTAAATGTGTACAATTATTCAATAGACAAATTTCCCGGCCAAAGGCCGATTTCTTCTAAGTTACAGACTCGATATCGCTCGCCCAGAAATACATCGAAACCTGAATGGGGTGAAGCATCTTTTTATCGCCAAACTAATGGGGTGAAACGTTTGTAAAATTTCAAACCGAATGGAGCGAAACAAGCGAGGCTCAAAATGGCCTCCCTTAGACCAAATAGGATTAACACTGTAAGCCACTGTTAGTCATGAGCTTCATATCCAAATCTACTTTTATATTTATAGTTTTAATATGCGATTCTACTGTATAGTATGTATAGACACTTAGACAGACAGACAAATAGGCAGACAGCCAGAAAAGGTGATGGATGGATAAATTATAGAACTGTACAGGTTATCAAAATATATGACCTGTGTCTCCAAAATGGCAGTTATCCAGTCTCCGAGCTGTAATCTTAGGTGACGGGAAGGTGCCGGTGTAACTAACTATTGCATTACTCCATGGCATTCCTTCTGTTGATTAGGACGATCATTAGAATATTTTATTAAGCTTAATAAGAATCTGTGGGAGTCCAAAAGTTCAATATGATCGCATTTAGCCATCTGATTGCTAGAGATCCTTCCTAATATGTCTAAAATCGTCTAGTGGTAGTAAGAACACAATACGCCATGTAGTCAACCACAGACCAAACACCCCTCACCCGTGCCCTCACCCACACTGCTACAACTGGCAACGACTTGAAAATAAAGATTGAAAAGTTACAACAGAAGGTGCATACACAAAGTTACAACAGAAGGTGCATACACAAAGTTACAACAGAAGGTGCATACACAAAGTTACAACAGAAGGTGCATACACAAAGTTACAACAGAAGGTGCATACACAAATCTACAACAGAAGGTGCATACACAAAGTTACAACAGAAGGTGCATACACAAAGTTACAACAGAAGGTGCATACACAAAGTTACAACAGAAGGTGCATACACAAATTCACTAATGTGTAAACCGATCTTTGAGGCATACTTACAATACAAAAACACAAACTGAACCTAGGATGCGCATGGGTGTGTGTGTGTGTGTGTAATAAAATAATAATAATAATAAACGGTTTATTAAAGAATGGCAGCCTCATGAGCTGAAAATACACATTTTACAATTTAGTGGATGAACATGAGATGTACAGATATGAGGATGGTAAGCTTAGTTTACAAACAAAATAAATAAATACAATAATGATGCATGTGCAGAATACAAATTATCATAAAATAACCATGAGAGTAAGTGATATACAGTACATTTACACATTTATTAACTTACTCATATACAGAACATACGTATATACACGTACGTGCGCACATACATATACATACATATATAGGAACATAAGAACATGCAGTAAGTGTGCACATGTCCGTATACACAAACGCTCACGTATGCACACAGACATACATACATACAGAAACTGTTTTGGTAAGTGAGGTAAAGAGGGTGCGGGTACTACAATGGGAGGTTAATCCTCGGTAGTGCAGGTGTGTGTGTGTGTGTGTGTGTGTGTGTGTGTGTGTGTGTGTGTGTGTGTGTGTGTGTGTGTGTGTGTGTGTGTGTGTGTGTGTGTGAGACAGAAGGCGAAATATGGAAGAGCTGGGCGTTCTATTGTTAAGGGTGGAAATACATGGATGAAGATACGCGAACACTTAATAATAGATAATGCTTATGCATAGATTTATAATCAGAAGTTGCGCTAGTGAGCAATATGTTCTCGCTCATATGTACGTATATTTACATACATATGTGCATATGACCATATAAATATAAATACACGTACAGTACATATATATATTATATACCTTATATTCTCAACCGGGCTCGAACCATTGACAGCACGTACACACAGACATACATATACATAAATATATGCACATTACATGCATATATGCTCTTCTCTTATCCTACCTGATACTCTCAGCCGGGCTCGAACCACAAACAGTATACACTATACACATATATATATACATAAATAACGCATACATACATACACATATACGCACACATACATACACATATACTGCACATACATAGATACATATATACACATATACATAAACAAACTCAAGCAAATACATACATAATTATATTCTAATACACACACGCACACACACTTATGCATATATTATTAAAGGTGGGCGCGTGGGTGTGTGTATGTGTGTGTGTGTATGTGTGTGTGTGTGTGTGTGTGTGTGCGTGTGTGTGTGAACGTAGTTCTACCTTCATGCGTGTGTGTATGTAAAGAGAGAGAGAGGGGGGGGGGAGTTAAGGGGGGAGTACTCGCTTTTTTGGACCCCCTTCTCCCTCATGTTTAGCATAGTAGTTTGAGGTTTTAAGACGTTCGTTCCGTTAGCTTGGAGATTTTAACACCTTTAGCTCCATTTTGTTGACAATTTTAAGACCTATCGTGCCATTTAGGTGTTGATTTTCTCCTGGAGAGCGATAGCGAGCCTATAATTATGAGAGGAACCGGCCTTCGGCCGGGAAATTTTTCTACCGAAAAATGTACAAATTTATCTTGAGGGGGTGTCTAGGGGGTGTTTCTCTAAGTTTGAGGGAGGTCTAGCGAGGAAACTAACAAATTAATAAATAAATGAATTAATAGACCCCAAAAAACAGCCACTAGCCCCTTAATAGTAGACCAGCCAAGGAGCAAAATTGTGACTTTTACCTGCATGGAATGTTAATAGCAGGCACCCATGCTAAATCAATCAGTCATAGGTCAGACAGAAATATTAGGGTGGATGCCACTAAAAAATTTGACCTTAAAGGTCAAATCAAGGTCATTTTGTGGCCGAAAAAGGTTAAATTTCTAAATCATCTAAACATAGTCATGTTATACATCAAAAGAAAAGTATGGAAGAGACAAACAGTTTGGTGCTCTTTTTAGGTCAGAATGTTGACCTTAAAGGTCAATTGAAGGTCATTTTGTGGTCCAAAAAGGTCACATTTCTAAATCATTCAAATATAGTCATGTTATAATATATCAAAAGAAATATATGGAAGAGACAAACAGTTTGGTACTATTTTAAAGTCAGAATATTGATCTCAGAAGTAGGTCATGTAGGTCAAAGTCCACCCTAGTATTTCTGTCTGACTTTGACTTATTGATTTATCATGGGTGCCTGCAGCTAACAATCCATGCAAATAAAAAAATGGCAAGCCTTTTTGCTTCTTAGTTGATCTACTTTAGCATTAGACAAATGAATATATTTAAAAACAAAATTATATGTGTATTCAATATGTACTTGACAGAAATAATGTTCAATCTGATGGATTACAACAGTCAATAGAATCGCAACCACAGGCATTTGTACATTTCAGATTTGTTTTTAAACAAGTGCATCTAGCAGTATTGCACTTCTTTTTGCAAGAGCAGGTCACCAGTTCGAGGCAGGACTGTGGTACAGGAGGTAACCTAGCCCATCGAGGTGTCAGACAACCTGACTCCTTCTTCCAAGCATCTGTGGGCAATGTCACAACAATAGTTTCCTTCTCTGCCTGAAGCCAAATATTGGCCTGGTAGTTTGCGTGTTGCACATGAAGCTCCAGAGCATCACGTGTTGGAGGGAGCAATTCCAGGCCTTTCTTTGCCTTGCAGAACATGTTCAATCTTGCACTGTCAACTGTTTGCAGCCCTGGACATCCATAGAGGTTGCAAACAAACTGTTCAATAGGTCCAAGCTCACCATCACGACCAATCCCTTCTACCAAACGTGGGTTTTTCAAAAATGTTTTCCAGCAGGTCTTTTTCCCATATCTACTGAATGAAGAGGTTGTGTCGCAGCCTGTGAGTGCGTGAAAACTCAAGAGGTTATTCTTCACTGCATCAGGAAATGATTTTGCTACTTGATGAATGGGAATGCACTTCTGTTTCTTTGCAGTTCCAGAGAGCATCCAGACTTCACTTGCTTTTGGGGCAGTGAAATGCAATAGGAGAAGCATGACATCAGTGTCTCTGCACTTCACAAGAATTCGTTGATAGCCCATATCCACTGCTTCAGAGGCATGAAGAATCAACCTTGTGTCCGCTTCTTCATGATTCCCATTAAGTTTGAGGTCATCTATGGATCTCCTGGTTGATTTTGCCCCAGTGTGGTCCATGAATCCACCTCCAGTTACCATCTCGTATTCTTCTGGAAGATCTTTGGTTGTGTGAATGATCCTTTCAGACAGGAAATGTGCCAGGTCTGCCTTATTTTCATCCATAGCAACAAATTGGCTCCAAACCTGAGGCAGTGGAACATCTGGTCCATCTATCAGCTTTCGAATAGGCTTCTTCTTGTTAACTCGTTTTGCTCTGGTACCAGATTTGATTGAATTCCCACCCAGATATCGATCAAACACAACATCAACTTGTGTCGTAATATCTCCAAAGCAGCGTGTAACTGAGCGAATAAAAGCAGCACCATAGTCTCCAAATGTCTGACATCCATGAGGCTTTCCCATAGCTTGGATGAGTGCATGCCCATCAATTAGAAAACAAGTCTTCATGTCAGATTCTGGAAGTTCAGTAGTAGTTTCAATTTTGTTCATCAAAACACTTATCAGTTCTGCTTTATTGGTTGAATTCATTTCTCCTCCAGTGTTTGCCAGGGAAAGTGGGATTGGTGACAGTTCATGTTTCAGGATATTTGTCATTGTGACTGTTCTACCTGCAGTCACTGCATTCAAAAGACGTTGAAGCAATTTTCGGTCTGCTTTAATAGTCTTTTGCACATTCTCTTTACTTGAGACAGTTGCTTTGTAGATATTTGCAAATGTTTTGGACCGATTTTTTTAGAGCGGATAATAAAATCCCACTTTCTGATCCACTAATCGCTCTGTCACATTAGCCAGCATTTGCCTCTTTCCTCTGTTTTCAGCAGTCTGAAGATCATTGGCTATATCTTCTGGAGCGGTATCGTTTGTTGCCAGTGACACCAGGGGAATGCTTGACTCAGAAATAGGTGGCCTATTGTCAGATTGTGTGTGAACTCTGAAAACATCAAATCTTGTGAGCTGTGACACCAATTTTCTCACATCTTCAGTGTCACGTGTCATCCGGCTTGGACGGCTATCAGAACGTATAAAAACCTCTTCTTCTTCGTCATCTTCCAAGTTGAACAAAACTTTCATATCCTGTGTGATGCGCGACCGTTCTGACCATGTGATACAAAATTTGTCCCTTGCTTGGTCATTCCTGGTTATTCCAATTATTCCATTGTGCATCTTGCATGTTTTATTGATCCATTCTGTTGCCTGGTCCACAGGAACTTGGTTGAAGCGCTTTTTGGTCATCTTCACAACAAAGTCACCATCTATGAATTCAGCGTGAACTTCAGGAGCTGATTTCTCAAGAAGCTTCATATCTGAATAATAGATAGGTCCCCATCTTGCATAGTTTGTGTGGTCATAGATGGTGAGCCACGACAGCATGGCAGAAAAAGACTCCAAGTGAAGAATCCAATTACCATCTCTCTCTGCCCTGATGAAGTCCAGAAGAATCTCAACCATACTCATGTAGTCCAGCCACAACTTGTAATTAGGATTGCTTAAGTACTTTTTGTCAAATTCACTCAAGAGTCCTTTCACATTCTTGTCACTGAGAACATCAGAAATCTGGCCAACTGCATTGTGGAGTGAATTTCTGTCAGTAGCAGCCTTGTTTTTACACTCATCAGCCACATTCTGGGAAAGTGTCGAAACCTGCGAAGTGAGCTCCTGTTCAGTTTCAATGATCCACGATTTGAACATTGACAACTTTATGTGCCACAGAGCTTCATATGTCAGCACATGTCCTCTCACTGCCCGGTAGTATGTTTTTCCATCCAGCATGGTTTCAGTTGTGTTGGTTCCATACAAGCCAGATTCTGTCCACAGGTCATCCAGCCCAGCACTCTCCATGTGCTGACCGATCGCTTTCAAGAAGTTGAAACAGATATGAAGGCCACCCATCAGAAAAATGACATTCTCAAACTTAGGATTTGCCCAAACAATTTCCTTGCCTCTGCTGTACAATGGTTGATCTGCCGTGATAATGGTGTATTTCTGTCCCATGTGCCTTGAAATAGCCCTGAAGCGATTGATCACTGTTGTGATAGTATCATTATCATCCGCTGGTGCCTGAAGAATGGGCAACATCCCTGCAGTAGTTACTGGAGGGTCAACAATGCTTGTGGCTTCGTTCATTGCTCTCCAACCAGGAACAGAAGGATCATCTTTGTCATCACAAATCCTGGACACCAACCAAGTCAAATCCTTCACTCGTGCCTTCTGTCTTTCTTCATCTTTTGTTCCAAACCAATCCACTTCTATCTTGGAAGCACCAGTGTATGATGGTGATGATCTGTCTCCTGCTGGCATAGTTGCATGGTCAAGTGTCTGAAATGCCTGTAAAGAATCCGGTTTTATTGCTCTTGATCTCTGGATGCGTGTTCTCTCATTCCTCTGCTGCGGTGCTGGTCCTCTCTGCCACACCAACATCTGTGTGCAGCGAAACGTATTTTTGCCATCTAGAGTTGCTTCCAGCACATCAATGTTGTCGCATGAGCAGTGGATCATTCGCTCTTTGATTATATTGTCTGGAATATAGACGTTGCCATTTTCCACAAATCTTTGAAGAATGTTTTGAGCTATCGATGTATCAATTCTTCGAACTGTATCAATACCAATGGTATGGTTCGCTGCATGGAAGAGATTCAAAAGTGCCTGAGAACGTGTAGCTTGGTGGAGTGCAAGCCCTAAACCTATATGTTTTGGTGTCAACTTTCGTTTCCTAGATACTGCATACACAATGTCTTGAGCAATGCTGCACACACTCTGCTTGATAATGTTGTCTTCTTCAATTTCCTCATGAAGATCATCCGCATCACTGAACAGTAAACGTAGAAATAGATACAAGCTGTTTGGGATAACTTGTGCAACATGTTCTTGATCAAGTCCTTGCCAACTGCTGGAATGACCAGGACTGTCTGAGAGATCTTTTCTGATTCTTAGTGCCACATGTACCATTTCTTGATAGATATTTCCTTGATTAAATCCAACAGTACCAACATCTTCATTGTCTGTGGATTCCGAATCTGAGGATAAACCACCACGATGATGACTTCTTGATAATGACTCTGATATAATGAAGTTAGACTTTTCACCAGGGTACATTATTGGTGCTCTATTTGAAAGAGGTTTGACATATCCTGCCTTTGAACCAAGCATTTTCTTAACTTTTTTGTAGAAGGTGGTTATTCTGGACTGGTAACTCTTACGAACAGGGATGTTTCTCTCAGTACACATGTCCTGGTATCTGCGCCACACAACTGCCATGTCATAAGTCTTACCTCTTGAAAGCCCAATGTCTAAATCATAGCACAACTTCATCATGCACTCATCCAGATCTGGTTCAACTTCTTGAGGCATTCCTTTAGTGCGTCGTTCGAATGTCACTAAGCAGGCCAGATGATACAGGCCATCAGCTGCCATCAAGTCACTGACACCAGAGAGTCTGACGGACATCACTGGATCAGATTTAGCTCGTTCAATCAGTGCTGTGGATTTATTTGTAGTTTCTACCCGGTGAAGTTTCTTGCTTGAGATCTGTGCCTGGCAAAACATACAGAGCTTCCAGTCAATAGTTGTCAGAGAACTTCTTCTTGTTGGAGCTGTGCTGTTTGAGCTGGTAGATGGTTTAGATGCTGGTTGTCGCCGATTCCGTAGTCTGTCCAGTTTGCTCTCCGAAGTAAACACAGAATAGCAGGATTTGTGCCACCTAATTTCGAGAGAGTTAAAATTATCCAACGAGAGTCCATCTAGTTTGTCCAGCACGTCTGAATACATATGGTCACCCAATTTCCTTCTTTGTTGTGCAACATCTTTGGTTCTGTTTTTTCCATCGGTGGAGGCTTGCCGAAGGTCGCCTGAACTGCCTTCACAAAAGAAGCACACATTCTTGTTTTTAGAGTCCATGTGGTGCCTCTTTGTGGCCCTCCTGCTGGAATCTTCACTCATAATTCTTGTGTCATCAGTTCACAGCCTGCAAAAGGCTGCTTCTTGGCTGGTCTACTATAAGGAATGCGTGGATAATAGTAAATAGTAGTGTCGGTGGGAGGGGATGATGTGCTTTAACCTGTTGAATAAGAAGTTCATAATGTGATGGTGGCAGGCTGGGAGGAGGTGTGTACGTGGGATTGTCTGTCAGAGTGAGAGAACTGTTTTGTGAGAGAGGGCTACCATTTATGCATTGCTATTTTCATTATTATTATTTTTCTCCAATTTATATGCATCGGGGTTTTTTCAAGTTCCGTATTCATCATCATTATTTCATCATCTTTATTAGTATTATCATCTTTCTCATTACTATTATTATTATTATTATTATTATTATTATTATTATTATTCCGGTACATCTATATTTATTAGGTACACATAGGGGCGCATCCTTTACGCCTTAAGGGAGCCCACCTCGCTTTCTTTCTCTTTCTCTCCCGCTCTCTTTGGCTTGTATCCATTCGGTCCCATTCAGCCTACTGTTTTAAAACGATTACCCCCATCCAAGTGTCAATATTTTCCTGGCAAGCTGTAGCGAGCCAGCATATATCTAATTTTGTTTTGACAGCAAGCTAAATTTTAAATTTTTCGATAGAAAAATATCTCCGGCTTCTGAAGTCGGATTTCTCCATACAATGCTAGCTCGCTATCGCTCGCCAGGAAGAAATCTACACCTGAATGGGGATAAACGTCTTAAAACAGTTGGCTGAATGGGGCCGAATGGATACAAGCCAGGGAAAGAGAGAAAAGGAGAGAAAGATAAAACAAAAAAACAGTGACCACCCTTAAGTGATCGAATGGTCCTTAATCCACTTATATGGCTAAGACGGGAACAGATTACACGAATACGGCATATTATGTCTTTATTAGCTAAGTTACAAGGTAGCGTGATAATGTACACACACGAAACTAGGCTTAAGTGGTTACAGACAAATCACAGTACATTACAGAGCGGCAATTACGAAACATAAAAGTGGCACAAGGGAATAAATATTATATATATATACACTCTATATATACAGTATATATATATATATTATATATATATATATATATATATATATATATATATATATATATATATATATATTGTTAGGTATTAACCTATTTACTATTATGTAATAATGTAGATCAGTATTTAATTGCATAGGAACCATACTAGCCTGTCTAGGCTGTCTGTTTAAATATCAATTATGTAAACCCTTCAGGACCATGGCGCATATTGATAGTTTATTTTGGCCACCTTGAACGATTTTATGCAGTTTGGGAGGGGGCTGTGGGAGTTCAGTGGGTCGAGACTGTATCAGTTGTCCCTCTGACTTCCATATGTTCTTCCTAGTCTGAGTGAAGTCGTCTGGTATTAACCGGAATAACGTAAACAAATGATTCATCGTGGCTTGAGAGGTTAATAAATTTTTATTATATTCTTGGAATGCTTAGCGGAAGTTCGTAATACTACAGTACTTGATTCGAATTCTGGATTGATGGTTAATTTAATTTCATTGTGTCTTCGTATTACTTAGTTTCTGTAAACTGATTGGTGTGAGCATTAAATTATGGTTTATAATACTTGAATACGGTAGGTAGTAGGGGTAGGCAGCCCCGCCCAGGGAAGTACTACCGCCAAGGTTTCGGGAGACTCAGAGAATAGCCTGAATTCCATTTTCTCTCCCAGGCCTTGGTAGCTGGATACATATCTTTCTGCCTCACACATCAGGGGTATCAGGAAAACCCTCTTTATATAACATACACATCCAACTTCACGACATTGCCCTACATTGCTATCCTCTATCCATAAAACACTACTCTTCCCACTACTTATCATACATGTAACCCCATACACCTTTACCTAATAAATATGGCAGTACAATTGTTAAGAGAAAACCTGGTGGTCCCTCGGATATCCACCCCCGGCAGGGTTGGGTCATTGACACAGGGCCCTCCCGGTCGTCATCATGCGACAGTGTCAAGAGCATTGCAACGTCCCAAAGCTGCTCGTCGGTGCAGCTTTTTCTTTAGCAATATAAGGGGACTTCACTCTAACATCAATTCTGTACACCAATTTCTTCAAGCAGAATCCCCTACTCTCCTTTTTTTGACAGAGACTCAAGTAACATCCACATCTGACACGTCTAGATTTAATTTTCCAGGTTATCAACTGCTCCAAAATTTCAGACCTAAAGGAGGTGTATGTTGCTTCGCAAAATCTGAAATTGCCCTGGAGGAGGTTACTAGTTTCAATTGTCCCTATTTTGATTATTCTATATACAAATTAATTTCTGCTGGTAAATTTAAATACATATGTTGCATCTACCGTTCCCCAAATACTCCTCCAGAGCAAAGTCTTTTTGATTATCTGTCCTCACAACTCAGTGTCCTCAACTTAAATGCTTCTTCTGTAATCACTGTGTTGGGTGATTTTAATGTCCATAATGTTGAATGGCTCACTCATTCAGCCAGGACGGATGATGCTGGTCTTGAATGTGAGCTATTTGCAGACTCATTTAATCTCACTCAACTAGTCAACCTACACACCCGTGTACCAGATAATCCTAATCATAATTCCCACCTACTGGACTTAGTTTTAACAACCAATTCAGAAAATTATGATGTTACAGTGAGGTCCCCGCTTGGATCTTCTGATCACTGTCTGATACAGGCCACCTGTCTATCACCTACCACACCTTCCCACTCTGAACCTGTTTTGGTGACTAAATGGCATTACGATAGGGCAGACTGGGAGGGTCTTCAAGGTTTCTTTATTGATATTCCCTGGACCTCTTTCTTTTCTAATGATGCACACTCCACCTTGAGCAACATAAAAAAAAATGTAAAAATTGGAATGGAAACTTTTATTCCTCATCAAAAGTACAGTAAAAGATCTAATTCACCTAAATGGTTTGACCATAATTGTGCTAGAGTAACTGAACAAAAAGCAATAGCCTACAATGCATACACAAGATCAAAAACACATGAAGCCTTTAATTACTTTAGAAACATCAGAAATCATGCCAAAACTGTATTAAACCTAACTAAATCAAACTTTCTCCACAAGCAGGCAAATAAACTTCTAAACAATCCAAATGATAACAAAATATGTTGGTCTACTCTTAACTCATTCAAATCCAACTTCACTACTGCTTCATCCATTCCACCATTAAAATCTCCGACTGGCAATCTTGTAAGTGACCCACGAGGTAAAGCTAACCTTCTTGCGGATATTTTCTCCACCAACTCAACCTTAGATGAAATAAATCAAGATGTCCCTGTACTTAATTCTAATTCGCCTGAAATTCCCTCGCTTAAGATCCACACCAGACATGTCAAAACCATTTTGCAGAATCTCTCAGTAGATAAGGCTCCTGGTCCAGGTGAAATTCCTCCAATAGTACTTAAGAATTGCTCCTTGGTGCTCGCTCCTGTATTGGCAAAATGTTTCCGTCTGTGTACTCATACCTCATGCTTCCCAGTACCCTGGAAAGAAGCAAACATCCATCCAGTTCCTAAAAAAGGTGCCTCTTCAGATCCATCAAACTACAGACCAATAGCTATAACTTCCACTCTTGGTAAAGTCTTTGAAATTATATAAAATAAACACATAATAAAGCATCTTGAGAATAATAAATTAATCAGTGATAGGCAATATGGTTTTAGACGATGTCGATCAACTGCAGACATTCTTTGCCTTCTTACGCATCAAATCAACCAAGCTACAGACCAACATGGTGAAACACATACAATAGCACTGGATATATCAAAGGCATTTGATAGAGTCTGGCATCAATCCTTATTGTCGAAGATGTCACACTACGGCCTTGCATCATTAGTTCCACTAATTTCTTCTTATCTTCATAACAGAAAAATATGTGTAATGGTAGATGGTCTTTATTCTCAATTTCACTCAATAAATGCTGGTGTTCCCCAGGGATCAGTTTTGGCCCCAACTCTGTTCCTCATTCATATCAATGATCTCATATCTACCACTCATAATCCAATACATTCCTACGCAGATGACTCAACACTCCACAGTTCCTTCACATTTACCAATTCTTTCACCCAACCCGATCTTATAAATTCAAAAATAAACTGCAATTTCTCTGAACCAGGACCTTTCTAGAATTAATGAATGGGGACAAAAGAATCTAGTGTCCTTTAATGCGCAGAAAACCAAGTACATTAAATTTTCTAACCGACAGAATCTCACTAACTCCCATATATTTTTTAATGATGTAAATATTCCCACTTCCCCTAGTATTGACATTCTCGGTGTAACATTAACTACTAACTTGAGCTGGACACATTATGTTAGAAGCATTGCTAAGAATGCCTCTAAAAAACTGGGACTCCTGTACAGAGTTCGAGAATTCTTCACTGGCGAGCAGTTGGCCGTAATATATAAAAGTCATGTGCGTTCTCAGATGGATTACTGTTCACCTCTGTGGAGTGGAAGTGGAGTGGTTGCATTGAGGCAGTTGGACAAAATTCAAAATAAAGCTATTAGATTAATCAATAACCCTGCAATCACACAGCTGAGAGCGCCCATGAATTTACACTTTCTCCTCCACAATGCAGAACTTGTGCTTATCAAAATTAATTTATCCCTAGAACTACTACTCTTTGGAATTCACTTCCCTCGAGTTGCTTTCCACAAACTTACAATCTACAAAAGTTTAAATCCAGTTGTTACAAACATTTTATGAATGGAGGATGCCTTTAGGCACATGGACCTTTTTGTTTTATCTGTGTTTTTCCTTGCTCCGTTCATTGTCTCTTAACTCTCGGGACCCGGGCTGCCTGTTAGAAGGACGGTCGCCCGTACCCGGGCGAAATGGCCGAAAAACGTCTAGGCCTAGGCTACCATATCTTTGTTATTTTAACTGCTAGAAATTTCCCACGCATCCCTAAACGTAGTGCGGTTTCCAATCTGTAAACTGGCGTTGAGTAGAGCTGTCTAAGTCAACTGGTTCAGTTGTGATGACAATTTTAGTGGAGACCATTTTCAGGCGATGTTAGCAATACGACGATCTTTTCACTAATGAAACTACGACATACAGACGTTCAATAACAAACGAGTCTTCTCCTTCTTGTTTTCGGAGATGCGGTGACGAAGCGACCGACTTTGTTTACATTCGTCCGACGCACGGCGTTCGGATCAAGCTTGCAAGGCTTGCAAGCTTACTGTCTGTCAGGAGGACGCCCGGGTACCTGCCCTTCTGCAGCGGTGTCCTTCCACAAGGACGCCCGGGTAGGAAGGGTTAAAAAAAAAAAAAAAAAAACGAGAGTTGAGGTCTCACAGGTTTATGAAATATTCCTGTATGATTTATTGACAGAGTTCGTTTAGATTTCGAATAGCTATAATTTAATTTGTACAAATTATAGCATGAAGCTCAATCGTTTTATAAGATTGTAAGTTAAAGATTTGAGTTACCTTGTTTCATGTGTGTTGATTTAATATTAAAGGTTTTGTTGTCTCGAAACATTGAGATAATGTGAAATATTGTAAAACCAAAAGCGTTGTAAGCTCGATGGTGGTAGAGGAAGGTCTGACTTTGTATTAGAGTGAATGTGGTGAGACGTCAGTGGGTATACTCCATGAAGACCTCCAGCCAGCCCTGGATATTCTTGATCCTCTAAGTCACGGTAGATAAACAGACCTTTTAGGGGTTCTAAGTGATTGTTGGGAAAACAGTGATTATAGGAATTATAGATTATAGGAATATTAGGTAAAAAAAAATCTATGTTCCCGTTTTCCTATCCTCAAGTAACCTATTAAGAACTGGTCAGGGGACTGGTTATAACTTGTAGGATGTTTAATTGAAGTGCTGAAATCAGTATTTACTGAGAAATAACAGTCTTAAAATGCCCCTCTCCCCCCCCCCCCCTAAAATTCGTTTTTTTTTTTTTTTTTTTTTTTTTTTTTTTTTTTTTTTTTTCTTATGGACTTAGACGCGGAAACATAGATAAATAATAAATAACCTAACCTAATCTAACCTAACCTAACCTAACCTAACCTAACCCTGGGTGACCCAAAGAAAAGGTCGAGTCTGGTAAAACATAGCGCATTTTGAGACTGTTATTTCTCAGTAAATACTGATTTCCGCACATCAATTAAACATCCTACAAGTTATAACCAGTCCCCTGACCACTTCTTAACCCGTCCAGCCCCGGCTAGTTTTGTAATGTTTGTTCACCAGAACCCGGCCGGTTTTCAAAAAAAAATTTTATTCCAGAAACCATAGCGAATGGGTTAGGAATGAAGGATAAACCACGAAAAAACGCTCAAAAAGCTTTAAAAATGGTCCTACAGAGCCCCCGAAAACGTATTTTACAAGAGTATAAAATTGAAGGCAATTATCCCAAAAAAACAGGTTATTGCGCGCTCACGCGCACGCATGTGGACTTTGAGAGTTTTCAACCATCGGCACGGTTGCGTGGGATACGTACACAGTTCCCATACAAATCTGAGCCCTCTTGAGTGGCTACACCTGAGGTTACGGTCGGCGCAATTAGGGTGACGCGCCAGGCGCGTCTCTGGGGCTGTGCGTTACATACATCGCCGACGCGTCAGGCGCGTCGCTGGGGCTGTACGGGTTAATACTGTAGGTTACTTGAGGATATTATAACGGGAACATTGCGAAACATTTATCGAATTTTAGGTCAATATAAAGGAACCGGACCACAGGTATTTTCAAGGTTTTTTGTTGCTGGTTTTGTTATTCTTTAGGTTTATCAATGTTTAATAACCATGATTATTACCGGAAATTAGTATTTACCCATTATCCAACAATCTAAAAATACAGCCCCCACTAGTAGGGAGGGCTATGAAGTTCAGGGAAAATGAGGGGTTAAAGAAGAGAAATAGCTCTATTTGGCCATAACACTTTGCCTTGGAATACAGAATAGGAAGGGGGGGGGGGGAGACCACCCCCCAGGACTTACAGAAATCCTCACCCAAAAAAACACTATTTTGTCATTAACCTAACCTAACAACCTAACCTAACCTGATGGCTGCCGCCACCAATTGTTTGTATTTTTGGGGGGAGGGGGAGGGGGGCCTATGTTCTTTTGGCTAGATGGCCAGGTGGTGACAGAGCATTGATGTAGAGGTTGACAAAACGCTAGAAATGAGTATCCAACAATAGGGTCAGATTGGGTAAATAAGGGTTTTTGTTGGCTACTGGCCACATAGATGAGGATTTCTATAAGTCCTGGGGGGTGAGGGGGGTTTCCCCCCCCCATAGAGGGGGGCTCTACATATTCTGTATCCAACGGCAAATGGTTAAAAAATAATGCTATTTCCTTTAATCCATCATTTTCCCTGAACTTCATAGCCCTCCCCAATAGTGGGGCCCATATTTTTAGATTGTTGGATAATGAGTAAATATCATTATAATTAAACACTAATAAACCTAAACAATAACACAACCATCAAAAAATAAACTTTGAAATAGCTGTGGTCCGGCTCCTTTATATTGACCGAATTTTATTGCTGTTTTTGGACAGAAATCAGTGCTAGGAAAGATACTTATATTTTGTATCATCCATGGTGTTAGTGTTGTCTCATTAAATAGATTAAGTTGACCCCTACTGTACCGGAGGATATAGTAATAAAAGTACCCACCAGTCCCAATCAATGTGGCCAAAATGGCAAGATAGAACAACCTTCCACCTCAAGAGATGAAGGAATACTGGCTCTCCCAGCCTTCAGAAGTTCAGAGGGTTGGATATAAGCTGAGAAGTGTTGCCATAATGAGAGGAATGCTCAAACGGTCGTGGTACCAGGCACAGCCTGATACAGGCAGTTACAAGGAAAGTACATTACTGATGGCTCCCAGCCGTCACTGGGATTGGGGTGTGACTTATCTACTGACGGCTCCCAGCCATCGATGGTATTGGACGGGTTAATTTATGTACATATGTCAAACTTTATGTATTAATGAACAAATGGCAATTTACTTATTATTTCGCTTTCATTAATTATTTAGATAATTTTTAACTTTTGTCCTTTATATATTCCTCTAACTGTGTTTTTATGTTCCTATTCTTAATTTTCTATCTAAATATCTGTCATGGATTATGGGTCAAGAAATGGGACTAAAATCCGTAACAATATATACTGTATATATATATATATATGGAGATTAAATCACAAATACGTGTGATCAAAATATGTAGTAAAACTTGCTAGGAAAATTTAAACGATGGAACACCAAGCTTTTGTCTATTCTCTCAAGACATATTCAGGGTAATAAGTTATATATATGTGAGGATTGTGTAGCCAGGGAGGATATTTTCACTAAGGCATAAGAGGTTAAAGGAAATTGCAGTTTCAACATTTATGAGTTATTATAGGTTTCAGTCCCGAAGGGAAGACGGAAAACCTAATATTTAGTAGTGGCCCCGGAATCATTGACGATGCGCCTTAACGTTGGTAATGGCCAACCTTTGAACTCAAGCTTGCTTTTCAAACTTTCCGCCCGGGAGAGATCAAAATACGATTGCCACACATCCTGAGCGAAACGCTCTTAAAAAACCACTCACGGACTCGTCCTATATGATGTGGGTACCACTACTAGAAAAAAACTAGTAAAAAATAATATAATAAAAAATTAAACTTTGATCTTAGCGTTGCGCTTCTCATGCGTCTGCTGTTTGTGTACGCTTCACCTCACTCATCGAAAGCGCTCTCTCGCCCTTAATCTGATATATCAAGACTCTCAAAACATAGCAGATGAATGGGAAGGGGATGGAAGGGAGGGCCAAAATCGTCAATGATTCCGGGGCACTACTAAATATTAGGTTTTCCTTCTACCCTTCGGGACTCAAACCTATAATTTATTAGTGGCCCCTTCATCATTGACGATGCGCCTGATATCTCAAGACTGGAGCGGGACATTCATCATGAACATCAAGAACCACTAATAAATTACGGAGGTCCAAGGATACATGTACTAAAAAGATCAGTTTAATAAAAATAATAAAGTATTGTACAGGCGGCGTTCCTTAAAGGTAGCCTGCGGTGTTGTCACCTTTACGTTTGACAGAACAGTTGGTGAAACACATAAACTATACAAATAGCTTATAATACATAACGAAAATAAATCATTTATCAATACTGATAGCAAGTTGGCCTATATATTTATGGCCCCAGGTACTATATTACAAAATATTTGTACTCTCTCTTTTAATCCTAATCCTTAAGATTAATGAGTATATATAGTGAACTCTATTGCATCCATAAAGTAAACATAAAATTTTCCTGACTAGACTTATTTGAGTCTAAGGAATGGGTTATCACATGACCTTTCATTCTCGTCATATCTTGTATCACATAAGAGGCAGGTCAGAGTCCTTAGCTAGGATACTCTCCCCCCCCCCCCTTTTCTTTACAAACTAGACTTTCTGCCTTAATGCTACACATGTACGAGAAGGTTTCATGAGATTCACGGACAGGTAACGTGTTAGAAATGTATGATTAGAAGACAACAACTGTGTCTGTTGAATATTATCGAGAGAGTAATTGTGGAGGAATCTGAGTGACGCCGCCCACTTCCGAATATCGTGAGCCCTAGCCAACACGCCCGGATTACTCTCCCGAATCACCTCTACTAATAACGCAGCTAGCCGGCGTTTTTGAAGACGTTTACCTGTCCGCGAAACCCAGAGGGAGCCCGCTTGTGATGGCCGGGACCCCTGCATAAATGACATAAGGGCTTGGACCGGACAAAGTAAATGGTGCCGATCGCCTTGTTTCAGAGCTAGAACTTCAAACTCTGTAAAAACATGGTTACTATGTTCATTCTTCGCAATAAAGTTAGGAGCAGGGGCAATATGGACACTCATGTTGCGCCTCGAAAACCGTAAGCAGGTCGGCTCCGAACTCATCGCCGCCAACTCAGACACCCTGTCACCTGTTGCCAATGCCATGAGAAAAATTACCTTTTTTAGTTTTAACTCGAAAGGCGGATCATGGCAATATTTACGTGATTGAAGCATTTCAAGGGCCAGATCAAGTGACCAGGTAGGTGTGAGTTGATGAGGAGGGGGGCGAAGCCGGAAGCAAGACCGCATAAAACCCTTTTCCTCCGCCTCCGGCACGGACAAGCCTGTTAAATAAAAAAACGGTGTCCGAATTGCTGTGAGGTGATTCCTTAATGTGACAACTGATAATTTTTGAATTTCAAAGAGGTAATTTAAATAATTAAAAACCAGAGCCACCGAGGACTGTTGTTGATCAGTTTCTACTATCTATGTAGTAAATGACTTCCAGTGCGATTGATACTGTCTTTGAGTTGATTTAGCATATTGATTAATCAATTTGTGAGTCACGGATTCCCCAAATTGGCCTAGCCACTTGGCCTTCTGAATGTCCATAAGGCAAAAGTCAGCGAGGTCTTGAGGTTTCCAATTGTGTCTAAGTGGAAGTACGAGATCGGGAGCGACACCGGATTCTCGCACCACGTCTTCAATTGATTGTACCAAACTTGAGCCGGCCACATTAGCGTGATCATCGAGACCATGCCTCGATAACCCCGTAGTTTGTGAACTACTTTGCACATTAAGGATGCGTCTGGAGGTGGAAAGAGATAAATGGAGCTCCATTTGTTCCACTCTACCAGAAACGCGTCTGGACCCCCCGCCGGAGTCTGACTCAGCCGTGTGAGGTACAGAGGTAGCTTGTGTGTTCCTCTGACACGAACAAGTCCACTTGTGGATGGTAAGGTTCGGCAATCATCCTTTGAAAGATGTTTTGCTAGAGAGCCCATTCTACTTGAGTGCTCTGTCGCCGAGACAGAGCATCTGCCCAGACATTCGTCATGCCGGGCAGATACATTGCGTGAAGATAAATCTCTAGCTTCGCAGCTAGGTGAAGATCTTTTCCGACAACCCTTGTAACACTCGAGATCTCGCTGACCCTTGCTTTTGAATGCATGTCACTGCACTCAAATTGTCCATTCTGAAGGCAAGAGACTTTCCCGCCTGGCTCATGCCGTGCTCCTGTAAAAAGAATAGTGGGACTAGCAACTCCTTGGCATTGATATGAAGATGATTTGATATTGACCATAGACCCTGACCCTGATGTCCTAGGTTTGACTGGTAACCCCATCCCAGGGTTCCTGACACGTCTGTATCGATCCAGACCGTCGGAGGCGGAGCTGTCCAAGTCAAGGAGGAGTGTATTACTTCTGGCTTCGCCCAAGCCGCCAGTGTTTCCATCGGCAACAGCGGAAAGCACCTGTTTCCTTTCAAAATAATTCTTTTGACCTTCAGACGACCTAACGGGACCGTCAGCTGTATCCCATTGAGTGAGCCTACCGGAGATTCCCAGATCCTCCTCGTTGTTGTCAGAGAATGAAGAAACCGAAAGAGTTTCCTCCGAAATCTCTGACGGTTGTCTTCGCTCTGACTCAGAGTGAGTAACTCGGTATCCCAGATAAGGCCCACCCATTGAATTTTCCTGGTGGGGATCAAGGAGGACTTTGCTAAGTTCACCTTGAACCCCAAGGCAGCTACATGATCTACCACCTGTTGAACATATTGAAGGCATATTATTTTGGATTGTGCTACCACTAGCCAGTCGTCTAGGTACCATAACTCCATGATCCCCAGTTCGAGCAATGGTAGCAAAGCCTGTCGGACTAATTTTGTGAAAACTCGGGGTGCTAGATTTAATCCAAAGGGGCATTCTCTGAAAGACAAACTTTTGATCCCCGTTGCGTAAAGCTAGAAACTTTTGAAAACTTTTGTTGATTGGGACATGCCAGTAGGCATCTGTTAGATCTATTGAGCACATCCAGCCCTGCGGCGGGAGTGTTAATCTGATCTGATTCACTGTGAGCATCCTGAATGACTGGTTGTGAATGTGTGTGTTGAGATATGATAGGTCGATCACCGGCCTCATCTGAACACTGTCTCGTTTTGGCACCAAAAACAACTGGGATATGAACACGGGCATTGGCGTAGGACTGGAGATAATGATCTGCTTTTGAGCCATCTCTTTGACGATTGATCCCACCTCCAATGAAACATGATTGAATTCTGTAGGGATACTTAGACGGGGTCGCCGGGACCACCGCCAGGAGAGGCCTTTGCGAACCACTGTCCTTGCCCATGTTCGCCGGGGCCATGCCCGAAAACAATCTTGGAAATTGCCAGTTGCATAACTGGTGTTGTCCGGCAGTACCACTCTCGTTTCCGTCTCGCCTTGCCTTGGCACTGGGAGTGAGAGAACCTTGTGGTAAGCTATCAGTTTTTTGAAGAGGAGGGATGTGACTCTGATTTTGGTGTGGGGGGATGAGAGACCTTGCTACCATCGCTACTGGGTTTACCCCTAGAAGTACCCCTGAACCAACGCCCTCTACCCCTGAATTGACATCGCCCTCTAGGCGTCCTGTTATTTGCAGGGGTGGTGAAAGTCTTTGATGACTGATGTGACTGACCTTGCCCACGAAAAGAACTCTTAGCTTTGAAGTTAGATTTAGCTGACTGCTCACCCTTAGACTTAGAAGTGGTAGCAGTCTGTGAGTCAAGTAAGAAATTTACGGTGCGCCAGGCATCCTCAGAGGCAATAGTTTTGGTGAATACATTTGACAAAATAAGTCTCCTACCAATCTCCGCCGGGAGCTTCCTCACCAAATAACCCTCAGATCTTGGCGGACCCGTACCTCCTCAAAGAGAGCGGTCCGGACGTCGCCAAGAGACTGAATTGAATTTTGGAGAAGAAGACGCCTGGTCAGTGAAAGAGCCTTCTGGGTCCCGGCATCTGTTGCCGACTCAGTCGTCCTGGCCAGAGAGGCCCCAAGTTGGCGGCTGAGTAGGTATTGAGACGCCAGTCTCCAGGCTTTCTGCCACATTTTAAAATCTTTATCGATCTGGACCTGTGTGGGGGGACAAAAAGGTTCAGGCAACTGGCATAAAGATAATTTAGGGGCACCTAGAAATTCAAAAATTTACTGAGGTATCCCATCCGCCTTGCCTACCGGCATGGAAAACCAATGATTGCCTTCCAACGGGACCTGATGACTGCTCTTACTTGTAATGGTGCTGGCAAACAGCTGGGCCTCTTGTGCCCACGCAACCCACGGCCCAGATTCCCCACCCTGAAGATGAACTAAGGATGACCCATGAGAGTCCCTGAAGGGTATAGCATTTAATTCCGGGGTCAAACCCTGTAAAAGCTTAAGATCATTGAACCCATCTGACTTAGTCCAGTCGGAAAAAAGTTTTCCGGCGGATGCGAGAGGCAAGGCAGGGGATTGCATATGCACAAAATAATCAGGATTATAGAATGTGGGAATGGCCCTGACGACAACATCAAGCACCTCACCAACCTGGCTCTTGGCCCGTAACATTTTAGCCTCACTAGCCTCGATAACCCAATGTTCCGGCACAGGTACCTCCCCTGTAACCGTGGGTTGTGCGACCTCGGGGTGTAGCGGCTTAACAACTGACCAAGATGTATTTGGTCCATATAAGAGTGGCATAGGGCCCTTCTTACCAGGAATAGACTTGTCAAGCGGGGGGGGGGGGTAGCAAATCTGAAAGCAGTTTCAAATCGGACGGTAACAAAGCTGTGGCACCCAAAGTGGGAGCCTGAGTAGTGACAGTAGGGGGAGGCAAAGTTACTCTAACTTGAGGTTGCACTGGTACTTGCCCTAGAGGTTGCACCACCGGGGCTACTGGTACTGGCACCACTACCTGACGCTCGCCTTTCACCTGTCTCATAAAGTCAAATAACTCTTGCAATTGTTCCTTGGCTACAAAAATCCCACTTTCTTGGTCAGACCGGGACGCAGAACGTGACTTCTCTGACTCCTGCGTTCCAGATTGGCGAGAAGTTGGGCATTGGCCAGACGCCAGCTCCTTGTGGTATACTCCTTGTTGGTATAGGTTAGCACCCGGTGACCGGGTCGGGGGGGCCGGCTCAGCCTCCAACCGAGACTCGCCAACCCGGGCAGCGGTGTCGTGTGTTTCTGTTTGTGAGTCAAGAACGTCGGTCTCAGAGACGTCTTTCAGGTTCAGATCCGGAATGTCATAGAGTGGGTCATGTCCTGAGGGCTGCTGGTCAGAAGAGCTCTCATCGCTCCGCCGGCTAGAACACACGCTGCTACTCCTTTCAATTCCCAAAACTGGCAAGACCTTAGGTTCTGGCTGCGGGTTGTGGGGAACTGTGAACCGGTGAGTATGGCCTGAGACATGACTAGATGTGTCTCTTGGCGTCTCTCTGTGTGTCGAAGACTTAACCAGCGTGGATGGCGGCTTACCTGCCTTCTTCGACTTGGAGAATGTCTTAGACTTGATCTTCCTGGACTTGTCATCGCCGGCATCAAGTGCGACGTCAAAATCAGTGCGGCGCCTCAATCAGTGCGGCGCCTCTTAGTCGTTTGTTCATCAGATGGCGACTTGGGAGTCGGTAGAGGAGAGCGGGACCTGTCTCGCCGGCGAGACGAAGCTTTTGACTTCCGGCGGATCAGCGGTCCTTGGTCGCTGATGTTGGCAGGAGGAAGTTTCACAAGAACCCACAGGGGGTGAGGTAACTAAAGCCCCTTTTAACAAGTCGTTTAAAATCTGGTCATCCAGCTGGAGAGATTTATGGGCGACCGTCTTACAGTAAGTTACAAATTCTGACCTAATGTGAAGTAAAATAGTTTTACATTGGCTATCAGCATGGATCAAATAGGCATTGCGGAAGGCTGAACAATGAGGGCACGCTTGGGAAAGCCAACGGCCACGTGAACGGTCAAGACAAGGAACACACCGTAAACAGAGGGTGTGTCCGATAACTGCTAAATAGTTACAACCTAAAGCCTTGCAAAAAGAGAAAGCACTCTTATCCATGATAACTTCCTTCCACCAGGGAGATTGCAGAATCCTCCTAGGTATCTCCCACGCAAACCTGGTGCGAGAAAATTTCAAGAATCAATGCTCATAAGGACACGCTAGGCTGGCAAAGCTGAGAATAGCAATAAATCTCCACGTTAAAAGAGAAAAAAGAATTGAATAGCACTATACAATCTTAGTTCCCCGTACGTTAAGTACATTCCCCAAAAATGTAAGTGAGTAGGTAGTAGTCCCATGTTCTACTTAAATGATATAACTTCTTACCCAAGTGACCAACACTGACCTCATCTCGTCTTGTGATGCAAGAACTAACCCTGGCGACCAGCGCCACTATGGATATTAATTCTTACCCCCGGCGGACCAGTCGCACAAAAATTATAGCAAAACAGTTTAGCTGAAAGCTACAAGATCGGAATGGGTGAGTTCGTTTCTCGGCTCAGCCGTTAAGATCCTGGCGGACGTGGCTCCTCACGATGCACCCCCAGGATAAACGTCCGAATGTAGCAAGCAATGAACGTTTTCATCTGTTAAGTTATTTGAGGCGGAGATTAATTTGTGATAAGGGAGAAGGCATAGCCGGACCTCCGGAACACAATTTTAGTTACATGCCGGCTCAGCCAGAATCAAACTATACGCCGTGAACAAAACAGACCAAAATCCATGACAATCCTGTACCAAGCATGGATGTTTTGAATTTTAACATAACTCTTAGATGTTTCCCGTCGGAAAAACCACGCGAAACAACTAGAGGCACGTTGTTATTAAGTCTTACTTCATAAATCCCGCCGGAAGGGCCAACCCTCCATTACGTGGCATGAACAACGTGAATCATACATGGCATGGTTATACATGAATAGTAATCAATACATCAATAATAACACACTCTAACCATTATTATATAATAACCTACATGAGGCCAACTAGAAGGGGGCAGATGGCGATGAATTAGTCACTGTAGCACAAATCTGCGATCCACTGAAGACCTCACCAACACGTAGAATCACAAAGAGCAGGTTGAAGAGCAGAATGGCTCCGTGCAGGACCCCTCAGCTAAGTGAGACAATCCACGAGCACTAGCCCACTTGGCATACTTGTTGAACACCCATAATGGACCGAACAACAGGCCCCGGTTCACCCTATAAGAAGCCTCATGACTACACAGTGAACTAATAATTAGCTAGAGAAATATAACAACACGTGGGAGCCTCGCCTTATCACAACGAGGACTCCGCCTAACACGTTTACTATAGACCCTGAATAACAGTCTCCAGGGCCCGCATTTAACACTTCATAGCCTACACAAGTCGATAAGCTACCTGTCCTCAGCACATAACATGTACAGATGAGCAAAGACTCACCATAAACGAGGGGAGGGGACGAACAAGGCAGGACAGGAGCGCCAGGAATACACGTCCGTTCAACGCGGGCCCGGGTGAATTAAGGGCGAGAGAGAGCTTCGATGAGTGAGGCAGACGCATGAGAAGCGCAACGCTAAGATCAAAGTTTAATTTTTTATTTTATTATTTTTTACTAGTTTTTTCTAGTAGTGGTACCCACATCATATAGGACGAGTCTGTGAGTGTTTTTTTAAGAGCGTTTCGCTCAGGATGTGTGGCAATCGTATTCTGATCTCTCCCAGGCGGAAAGTTTGAAAGGCAAGCTTGAGTTCAAAGATTGGCCATTACCAACGTTAAGGCGCATCGTCAATGATGAGGGGCCACTAATAAATATTCAATTTCTCAATTTGTCTATTTTTCTCTGATCTTCGTTGATGTTCAGATATTTCAGTAATAGTTGGCCTATATTTCACAACGTTTCGGAGATAGCTGTCTCCATCTTCAAGTTGAAAGAGGAATGGTTTTATGTGAAGTTCTTTGGGCTTAAACTTTGAAATTGCAATTTCCTTTGACCTTGTATGCCTTAGTGAATATATATATAAAAGAGATGGTAAGAATAGAAAGGATTTGCATAAAGAGGGAAGAGGTGAAAAGCTAAATGTATTTTAAGTAAACGGGTGTTCTACAGAGGCATCTATGGTAATAAAATATATCTAGATCACTATCATGTCAACGGAGTTGTTCACGAAACACTAGATTATAGATATAACGGGTCAAAGGGGCAACAAGGATTGGGTACGTTTTGTATGAGTTTGACTGAACTAGAAGGGTCCCTGAAAGCCAAAAAGACTTCTAGACTTTAAATTACATCTTTATATTCTTGACGGCTGTCACAGGGAATTGTGGATTTCTCGTGGGTTTTGGGAGAACTTTGTGTGCTGAACTTCTACTTCTCGCCAAGACTTGCGAGTGCAGAGGCACATGTCTTCTTGCTGTTCATCTTCTGTATCAGTGGCGATCTCACGGAGCGAGTCACTTTGTCAGAGTATTTGCGTTCTGGCCCCTCAACAGAAGCTAACAGGGATCTCTGTGAGTATAGGTTGTTGGCAGCAAGATATATCTCTACATAACTCATTCTAGGTGTGGGCCTATTGTTCACAGGTACTGTGAACTCCTTGAGACTGAAACCACTCGAGTGGGATCTTTTGGTGTCAGGATACCTCGAGACCTGGATTCATTTTGGATAGTTTGTCCCTCCCACAGGATACCTTGTGAACACGTCAAAATACCTCAACAGGACCGTGACAGGATGCCTCGTCACAGGTTTTGTGGACAGAATACTAAGTCGACCCTCTGCAGAATACCTCGTAGTATGAGCTTGCCTTGGTGAAGGTGGGCTGACTAGTGTTGGTTCTTTGGAGGTGTATATCCCGCTTTGTCTCCTCTTGCCGGTCCTGGGATTGCAGGCATGAAAGTCCTCTTGGTCCCTCACCTGTGATCTTCTCTTGTGTCCTTTTGGCTCTGGTGAAGCAGGTAGGTGTGAGATTATGGGTAGCTTGCAATGTTTGTTTGTTTTTTGGGGGAGGGGGAGGGGGGCCTATGTTCTTTTGACTAGATGTCCAGGTGGTGACAGAGAGGTGTGTTGGGGTCTCCTTTACGGTCGAGTTGGGCGTAACAATTATTATTATTATTATTATTACTCGCATTATTTATTATTATTATCACCATTATTGTCATCTTCATCAACAGTATCATCTTCCTCGCCCTCAACTCCATCATCATATTAATTGTCACCATCACTTAACACTTTCTCTGCGGGCATATTTCCGCCTATTTCCGCCATATTAGGGTTCATTCAGGCACTCCTGATTGATTGGGCAAGTGTCTGAGTGAATTAAATGTATTCAGCCGAAAGCTAGAAGAAAATAATTTAAAATTACACCAAAACGAGCTTCGTAGCTCGCGAAGTTCACCTACAGCGCTTCCATAGACATTCGCTAAAATTAGCAATTCTTGCTATTGTCTCGCTACATTTGCCTTTGGCAGCAATATATATCTCGCGAGACTTTGACTAAGAGCCTTCAGTGCCACGGCCGCATGGCTGGGAGATGTACGTGTGGCCTGTCGCGCTCCTGCTACCTTGCACTCGATTTTACAGGCTTTAAGAGGCTTTAAAAGCATGTAAATTGCTGTAAATTGCCATGGCATACAGG